>JADDOH010003203.1:0-115311 GCA_016648135.1 Agrypnia vestita | reverse complement strand
CATACAAGTTCTACGGTTTTTGCGGCTGTTAACGGTGCCATCCTCAAATACTTGTAGTATCTCATCTTGTCAGGTCTTTCGCAGACGCCCTCTATTCCTGTTGCCTTCAACACTCGCCTCATATATTTTCTTAACCATCCTTTCCTCGTTCATACGTTCCACATGACCAAACCATCTCAGCCCTCCTTTCTTTATTCTATCTACCACACTACAGCCAGTATTACATTCACTTCTAATTTGTTCATTCCTCACTCTATCGACCAAAGATTTTCCGCACAAGCGTCTTAGTGACCGCATTTCCACCGCATTCAGTCTACTTGTGCGTGTCAGGATAGAAGAGTGTAGAGCTCTATCTTGTCTGCTTACCCCCGCGGGGAAACGGCGTGAAAGTAAGTTAGTAGTATTTCTTAAAGTTATTGGATTCTTCCTTAAGTACAATTATTTCTACAGTAGTTTATGTGAGTATTTTAAATGCGATTTCATATATTTCATACACTAAACTACAAAAAAAGTGACTGCCGTATCAATTTATAATATATAACTAGCTGTAACCCGTCAAAAATGACGTTACTTTTACATGTCGATTCCTAAAGGAAAAAAATGAAAAAAAATTATATATATGTATACTATAAAGAAGTTACATTAAGTTACGATGAACGGACAGACAATGAAATTATTATAATTGGGATTTCGTATCAGTACCTGTGTATGTATGAAGAAAAAAAATCATTTGTAACAAGATACAAGAAGTAACAATTATTGCCGTGCGGCTGATTGAGGTTTCGGACGCGTGGAACGTATTTCGACAGCCATCCGCTCGTCACTAATCGGTTCTGTCGTGGAAACTTACGCCCCAAATAACGCGAATCAGCAGATCTGATATCAAAAGAGTGCACGCACAGATACCCTCGTCCCTTCTGCGCCCGATTCGGTGGAGGTATTTTGGTCCAGGTCCTCGCGATCTTCCGTTCTAATTATAAGTCTTGAATCATGACCAGCCTGTCGGATGAACGCACTTTGTTCAGCTATCGGAAAATCAGCCAAACGTTTTTACGGTAAAATCAAATTCTTTAAAAAAACAACAAAGTACCTGCTATTCAAATTTTATCAAATTTAATTTTTCGTTTCAGTGCCGATAAATGGGTGTTTATTGGGCGCATGAAATTTAATTGCCACACATATATTTATATAAAAATAGGTTAATACATAGCAAACCTCTCAGCCACTTCTTCTTCTTCTTCACTAGCTTCCGTCTCTCCACTGCTGGATATAGGCCTCTTCCTTCTCTTTCCATCCTTCCATGTTGTTTGCTAATTGTAGCCATTTCTTTCCCCCCACAGCGGCTTTATCATCGGTCCATCTCTTTTGAGGTCTTCCGATGCCTCTTTTATTTTCCCAAGGTCTCCATTTCAGAACTCTGGGAGGCCATCTTGCGTCCTGCCTTGTAACATGTCCTGCCTATTGCCATTTTAGCTTCGCTACACGATCCATGATATCCACTACTCTAGTTCTGCGCCTAATTTCGTCATTTCTCTTAGGCTTACTCCAAGCATGGATCTCTCCATGGATCGTTGCGTGCATTTGAGCTTTTCTACACTTTTCTTTGTAAGGGCCATAGTCTCCAATCCATACGTCATCACTGGCAGTATGCATGATTCAAAGGCTCTTCTTTTTAGGCTAATTGGGATCTCCTCAGCCACTACCTACCTATATATAAAAATAAATGTTCTAAGGTAAGTCGCACTTTTTATCATTTTACCACCATAATATTTCATTTGAAAGAATATACAAACAGTAAAAATCATGAATAAAAATATTAAAAAATATATAAGTATCAAGCAAAATTGGATGAAAAAATAAATTAAATCGAAACAGCGTCTTTCATATGGATACACAAAAATGACAAACATACATATATAATGGCGTGCTAGTGCCAGCCCTGATGTATGGAAGTGAAGCCTGGAATTAGCAAAAGAGGAATGAAAATAGACTGAATGCGGTCACAAAGACGCATGTGTGAGAATCTTTGGTCGATAGAGTGAGGAATGAACAAATGAGACGTGAGTGCAATGCTGGCTGTAGTGTGGTGGATAGACTAAAGAAAGGAGTGCTGAGATGGTTTGGTCGTGTGGAACGTATGAACGAGGAAAGGATGGTTAAGAAAATATATGAGGCGAATGTTGAAGGCAACAAGAATAGAGGGCGTCCGCGAAAGACTTGGCATGATCAGATATTAGAAGTACTTGAGGATGGCCCTGTTCAACGTCGCAACAACCGTAGAACTTGTATGAGAAGATGTATGAATGTGGCCGAAGCAAAAGTGGTAAGCCAGGATAGAAGAGTGTGGTTCAATCCTCTCTGCCTACCCCTGCAGGGAAACGGCGTGATAGTTAGTTAGTTAGTTAGTTCTCACTCACTCAATATTTTAATCGTGAATCTAAATATAAAGTATTTTAAAAATGTATACGATCATTGTCCGTAGTGCTTGTTGGTCTAATTGTTAAGAAACTTGCCGTGTAAACTCATGTCTCCTTATACTAATTAATCCTTATAATAATTTCTATGTACTGTGCATGATTTAATTTTGCGATCTTGTTTTCTTTCTAAAATTTTATTTTCATGTTTTTTCCTGTGCAGTGGTCATATTCATGCTGTTTTTTTCTTAAGAATTCAAAATTGTTGCGTCCATTAATAATTTCGTACATAAATAGAAGTAGGTACATTAAATTTATTCATTATTTGTGACTTGAATGAATAACTTTTTTTTTCCGCTGCATTTTTTCCTTCCTCTTTTATCATTTTCGACGAAAGTCACTAAGGACTCCCGAATTTTTAGTGGCAACAGACGCTGTTGTGTGTAATGAATCAATCACTATTTAAAACGAAGTGCTTTGACATGAATTTACCTGTGAACTGTTCAAAATTGGAATGTGTGTTTGCCTGCGGAATGCGAGGCTCCGACTTTCCTCCCCGGGACGTCCTGCCGGGAGAGCCTGCGGAGAGGGGTACGGAGCTTTGGGTCGGTTCCCGCGGCCGAGCCTCCGGTCGAGCTCCCCTTTGTTAAACTCGAGGTGCGTTTACAGCGTTCTCTTTGAAAAACTCGTCGAACGACCGCCCCGCCCTTTCTGCGCCGCGGCCCGGTTTTGTCTCCACCTGGCGGCCCGCGTTCTCCCTCCCCGCCCCGCTCCTGGCGCCCTCCGCCGGTGCCAGTGAGTTTCCGAGCGGCTTCGAGAGTGGACGCGCGCGTTTCTCCTCCGATCGGCGCCAATTTCAAACGCAGCATTCTTATTGTTCGATTTTTGAATCGTCGTCCGTCTCAAAAGGCGGGATTTCTGCCGTCGCTGGGACAAGCCGCGACGTTCCGTCACTCAGTTCAGTGCGTGGACCTAATGACTCACTCGTGTACGCGCGATTGCTAACCTCGATAGGTGCGTTATACCTGAGCTTGGCGGGTCTTGGTCAACAGTTGTGCTTCGGAAGATGAATTGTGTTTTGACAACAAGCGCGGGCGGAGAGAGGAAATCGTGCGATAATTAGACTCCCGAGCGTAAGCCTATCTGTGTTGTTTATGTTTCGTGCTAGGTAGATTAAACAGTTGCACCCTCTTCCCTCTTTCCTATTTTCTCACGCTTTATGAATATCGCAACAATCTTACTATTGATCAAATTCGTCACTTCACAAAAATTCGCCTTATCATCATTTATCACTTCCTCACGTGTATCACAATTGAGGCCACACAGTTCAACTGGTATCTCAGTAAACACTGTTTGCTTTCGAAAACTCTTATCTCATCCTTGAAAAAATTGTCATTATCAAAACTAAATTCTTTATTATGTAAACCGTTCATCTCACCAACGGTGCCTCCGTAAATGTGTAATCATCACATAATATCCAAATAACAGTACCAGACATGTGTACCTACCTTTTTTGTATGCATATTGTTTTTTCTCATGTATCATACAGATTATATTATCGCCAAGTACATACCTCTTGTCGAAGTTACTTGTTATTAATTTTGAACGCAATACTTGATTAATAAATTTAACTTGACAATAAATGATCAATGACACAATCAAGAACGAAAATTGATGAATTATTTAAAAGATATTTAGATGGACCACTGTCAAGAATCTATTTATGTATTATTATCAACTTCCTAGTGGGATTTAAAAGTATTATATATATATGTAGTTCAAGAATTGTATGCACACCTAACTTAGAACTATTTTTTAAAATAAACAATAGTATTTTTTTTAGATAAAATACGTTTTATAACCAAAGAAACAATACAAATAAAACATATTTAAAAGAGAAATGAACAATCATAAAAACAGTAATGTAACTAGTAGTAATTAAAAACACATTTAGAAAAATAATAATAAAATAAAGAATAGTAGTTAAAAACAGATTTAGAAGATACTAATTCAAGGAGAAAAAAAATCAGTACATTAAATCGCATTCAATTCTACTGGCATATTCTAAGCCTAAGTTATTATTTATTTCGGGTTGCTCCTTCAGTGAAAATCATATCATATTTTAGAGTGTCATTTCAATTTTAGATTGTGTAGAAATAGAATAAAGAACTATTGTATCATTGCATTTAATAACTCTCTTAAAAAAATCTTAAATCTTTTATCGATTCGTGATGCCGAAGAGAGTTTGTCGATCTTTGGTTTACACTCTCCAACAAAGCTTTGTTTGCTTAAACCGCGTCCTAAGATGTATTATTATTATTATTATGAATGTGGTACGATTGTATTTAGTACACTCTATAAATACATTATTTTATGTAGATGCGATTAAAATAGCAAGTTCCTTTGTTTAAACCAAGCCATTATCTCTCTCGGCCGCAAAGTATTCTCATTTGATTTAGTAGACTAATTATGGTTACAGTCTGACCGCGGAGCAAAAATACTGCACCGTGTATAAATATTTGTATTTTAACTACTTTGGTGGTATTTTCACAATTTATTTCAAAGATATTTGAGAAATATTAGTAAAACGACGAGATGCAGCGACCATAACGTGTGCATTTATTTATACAAAATTGTCAATTCACCACGCACGAAGACAATTTGTAACAATTCATTCTGCAAGAATCACAGAGAAAAACATTTAACATGAAAAATTGGTTTATTTGCCTTTAAGATGTAGATTTTCATCATCTTAGTAGAAAAGTTTCAATTTTTTACTGAAATGATTTTTTGATGAGCGGGATAAAATCCATGATAAACAAGGATGCCGCTTGCCGCACACCACTCTTACCATTTTAAACGTTACCCAAATAACCTAACATTCTCAACGAATCGCTTGCTGTTTACAAAAAATATTTTCGTCCTCATAGTTTCATGTTAAAAGATTTCCACTGTACTTTCATAGAATTTTGAGTACTTTTTACACAAGTCACAAATATTTAGAATGTTTTTATTGCTATGTTCCAAAACATAATTACTGGATTTTGTCCACAAATAGCCTAGCCAAGACGCCCAATAAAGACTTCCATACATGCTTTTCCATATAAACAGCTTCGTTTCTATGAAACTTCTACAATACATCTTACGTTACAAAGAATTTGAAACGGTTCATGTCAGCAACAATTACATTTCTCCGACAATTCAGGCGACGAGTTCCGGCGTCTTACTCAAAACAACATTTTCTACATTTTTTGACAGATCGCACTATCATTCCGATCATTTGGACGATTCGATCGTGGAGTGTTACCGTTAAGTCTGCAGACCTCGAGGTCCGCAAAAAACGGTCTCGCAACGTCTAGCTGGCCGCGGAGAATGGCGGCAAAAAACCCAATGCAGTGTTGAATTCGAAAGAGCGCGGACGAAAGAGGCAAACAAAAACATGGAGCAAGAGATGAAGCGTCACAAGTCCGGAGGGTTCCTCGCCAGCCTCAACCGCAGCTTCCGCATGAGGCCCGGCTCCGGCAGGCGGGCCCCCGACATCCCGCTCGCCGGCGACCTGCTCAAGAAGGTCCACAACACAGTAAGTCCCTCACCATACGCGACTGCGACTCGCACACTATTGTATATTTATACACGTATGATTATACTATTGTTCTTATCTTGTACTGTACAGGGAGTCTCACAGCTAGTAGCAAATCCTTACAGGTGGATTCTTGCCTTGATAAGTAAAAAATGTTCGAAGGTCCAAAACACAGTAAGTCCTTCACCATACGCAACTGCGACTCGTAGAGTGTTGTTGTATGTATATTTATACATATATGATTATACTATTGTTCTTATCTTGTACAATATAGGGAGTCGCACAGCTAGTAGCAAATCCTTACAGGTGGATTCTTGCCTTGATAAGTAAAAAATGTTCGAAGGTCCAAAACACAGTAAGTCCCTCACCACACGCAACTGCGACTCGTACACTATTGTATATTTATACACATATGATTATACTATTGTTCTTATCTTGTACAATACAGGGTGTCAAATAGCTAATAGCAAATCCTTACAGGTGAATTCTTGCCTTGATAATGAGTAAAAATCTTTGAAGGTCCATAACTCAGTAAGTCCCTCACCATATGCAACTGCAACTCGTACACTATTTTAACAGTATTGTTATATGTATATTTATATACATATGATTATACTATTGTTCTTATCTTGTACTGTACAGGGAGTCTCACAGCTAGTAGCAAATTTTTACAGGTTAATTCTTCTCTTGATTATGAAAATGTTCAAAGTTCCAAAACACAGTAAGTCCTTCACCAAACGCAACTGCGACTCATACACTATTTTAACAGTGTTGCTGTATGTATATTTATACATATATGATTATACTATTGTTCTTATCTTGTACTATACAGGGAGTCTCACAGCTAGTAGCAAATCTTTACAGGTGAATTCTTGTCTTGATTATGTGTCGAAAATGTTCAAAGTTCCAAAACACAGTAAGTCCTTCACCATACGCAACTGTTTCTCGTACACTATACAGGAAGTCTCATAGCTAGTAGCAAATCTTTACAGGTGAATTCTAAACTTGTGGGTCGAAAATGTTCAAAGTTCCAAAACACAGTAACTCCTTCCATACTTCCCACCATATGCAATGCGCCTCGTACACTATCTTAACAGTGTTGTTATATGTATATTTATACATATATGATTACACTATTGTTCTTATCTTGTACTATACAGAGAGTCTCATAGCTAGTAGCAAATCTTTACAGGTGAATTCTAGTCTTGTGCGTCGAAAATGTTCAAAGTTCCAAAACACAGTAAGTCCTTCACCATTTGCAACTGCAAATCTTACATTGTTTTAAGAATATTTTTCTATGTATGCTTATACATATATTGTTTTTATGCCATTATACTATTGTTTTTATCTTGTACAATACAGGGAGTCGCAAGGCTAGTAGCAAATCCTCACAGGTGGATTCTTGCCTTGATAAGTAAAAAATGTTTGAAGGGCCAAAACACAGTTGGTCCTTCACCATATGCAAATGCGACTCGTACATTATTTTAACAATATTTTTATATGTATATTTATACATATATGATTATACTATTGTTCTTATCTTGTACTATAATTTAAGCTGCACTCGCTAACTTCCTAACATTTATCATAAGTTCACATTCCTTGTTGCGTCCTAGGCACTGAAATCACGTTCGCCGTTGCACACTGCATCGCCTGCATACAATAAACCTTATTATATAGATGTACCCCAAGAGCAAAACAGGAAACATATACCAATTTAAACAGACAACATCAAAGGCAACAACAAATGGTAAACTTGACTATTTGATACTGTAATAGTAAACAGTGCATTAACAATATTAATAACATGCACGTAAAGACCTTTACACATAAAAGACATTAACGTTGACTTACACAAAATGAAAAAAAATCAACACAAAGCAAGAATATTTAAAAATACTACACAAATTCGACTAGAGCAATAATAGGATAATCACGACACATTTTTAGCGGATAAAATTGTACAACGACTTGAAGACAATAAATTGAAGATTTAAAAAAATGACAAACCTACCAAGCCGTGCGCAGACATTACAAACACATAAACTATAAAAAATATTTTATCTTTAATAATATTTTTATATTAATGTTCTGGGAACACAAGTACTGGATTTTGTCCACGTAGGGACTGTTAATCAAGATAAATTATAAATGCCTCACAGAGATGAAGCTATTTATATGGGTAACGTGTATGTAAGTCTTCATAGGTTGGCCCAGGGCTTATGACCTGTATGAGCTAGCTCAAGTGATCACCTTACGCAATGCAACGTTCACCAATTCCAACGTAAGAACATCCACACATTATCAAATTGAAGTTTATATGAAAAAGATTGGAAAGAAACAATTTTTTATTAAGTAACTAACTAACTAACTAACTAACCATCACGCCGTTTCCCTGCAGGGGTAGGCAGAGAGGATTGAACGCCACACTCTTCTATCCTGGCACACCACTTTTGCTTCGGCCACATTCATACATCTTCTCATACACGTTCTACGATTGTTGCGGCTTTTAACAGGGCCATCCTCAAATACTTAAATATTTTTAAATATTTAAGTATTTTTTAAATATTTAAGTATTCAATTTTTTTAAATATTTTTCTAACAAAACGATGAACTGATTCATATCTAGATAATTATTTAGTTCGGATAGATACTTTATAGACTAGTTTCTGTTTATTACAACACGAAATAAATAAATTAAAAATATGTGCTTAGGAAAAGTCATGCTTGTTCCCACTGCACGCCCCTGGTGTCAAGATAGTAGAATATGGCGTTCTATCCTATCTGCCTACCCCTGCGGGGAAACGGCGTGACAGTAAGTAAGTAAGTAAAAATAATTCGTAACTAACTAACAATCACGCCGGTTCCACGCAGGGGTAGGCAGAGAGGATAGAGCGCTACACTCTTCTGTCCTGACATGCAACTCTCGCCTCATCCACATTCATACATCTTCGCATGCAAGCTCGCCGGTTGTTGAGGCTTCTAACGGGACCGTCTTCCATCTGGTTAATCTGGTCATGCCACGTCTTCCGCGGTCGCCCTCTCTTTCTGGCGCCATCAACACTTGCATTATATATATGTGTATCTTTCTTACCATTCTTTTCTCATTCATTCGCTCAACATGCCCAAACCATCTGAGCGACCCTTTTTTAATTCTATTAATTATGCTAAGATCGGCTTTACATTCATTCCTAACATCTTCATTCTTTACTCCATCATAAATAACGAATTTGAATTTGACTCATATCCTTACTTACTTACTTACCACCACGCCGTTTCCCCGTGGAGGTAGGCAGAGAGGATAGAGCGCCATACTTTTCTGTCCTGCCATACAACTTTCGCTTCGTCTACATTCATACATCTTCGCGTGCAAGCTCGACGGTTGTTCAGGCTTCTAACAGGACCATCTTCCAGTATCTGGTTAATCTGGTCGTGCCACGTTTTCCGTGGTCGCCCTCTCTTTATGGCGCCGTCAACACTTGCATTATATATCTTTCTTACCATTCTTTCCTCATTCATTCGCTCAACATGCCCAAACCACCTGAGCGACCCTATTTTTATTCTCTGTATTATGCTACGATCAGCTTTACATTCATTCCTAATATCTTCATTCTTTACTCTATCATACGTGGATTTAGCACACATACGTCTAAGGGACCTCATCTCCACTGCATTCAATCTACTTTCGTTCCTCTTCTGCCAGCTCCAGGCTTCACTTCCATACATTAGTGTCGGTACCAGAACTCCATTACGTACCGCCATACTCATATCCACTTCACTCAATTCAAATACATACCTATTCGGCATTTAAGCACCTAATAAATTTTCGATGAATACATATGGCACGCAAAGCCTCTTTTAAAACCTTTTAAGACTTTTTTTATTTATGTTTGGTTGCAGAATAAGACATCGCACAGGACTGCCCAACTAAATGCGTATTATTATACTTGCGGAGTATAATGCAGAGTGTAAATTATCTTTGCCATCGTCCGTCCCATTCTTTCACATTTGAGACGTGTTTACGCAGTTACGCACGTTTGCGAGGAGCGCCCTTGAAATTTAAGGGCCATCCCTTCCGAGAATTTCTCGCGTAGATCCCGGTCGTCAATTTTCTACCCGGCCCTAAGAGGGCCATACTTCACACCACAGACAGTATAACTTATTATTATTAACTCGTTTTCTCCCATTCCAAGAAGGTTTCAAGAAATATGTCATATATATAAAAGTCACTGTTAGTTAAATGGATACATTTCATTTAAGTGAAATGTTAATTTCCCTTGACTCACCCTATTTGTTAGAGCAAATAGGTTTAAGTTTTCCTACATACTCAACGCGTTCAAATAATTTATTTTACCCAAACTTTGGTAGGACTAACTACTTAAAAAAACTGCTTTGTAACTCGTTCCAATTCAAAATGCAAAATGTTAAATTCTACAAATAATCAGACATTTTTATTGACAATTTGCTTTTATTTAAAATGAAACTCAGTAATCTCATTTATGATTATCGAAATAAATTTGATACTTATTTAATTGAATCCCATTCCCTCCCTCTTCTCACCCCTCTCATTTTATCATAATTTAAATCTTTGAAATATTTATTATTTATCACATATTCTTTATCATTGTTTTTTACTTAGATTTTTTTACTTCAAGGAAACTTCACTGGTCATACTAAATGAATATAAATTTTTTATTACATTGTACTGTATGTTTCCCAAAAAAAAAAAAAAAATTGATATGTTATAGACCTTTTATTTCGAAGGTACCTTAAAAATAGTAAACTAACAAGTTAACTGCCAAATATAAAAAAATTGGAACATCGAAATAGTGTTTTAATATTATTCTTCTTCAGCTTGCATCTCTCCAATGCTGGATATAGGCTTCTTCCATACGCTTCCATCCTTCCTTGTTATTTGCTAATTGTAGCCATGTCTTTCCCCCCACAGCGGTTATGTCGTCGGACCATCTCTTTTGAGGTCTTCCGACGCCTCTTTTATTCTCCCAACATCAGAACTCTGGGAGTCCATCTTGCAGCATTCTGCCTTGCAACATGCCCTGCCCATTGTCATTTTAGCTTCGCTACATCCATGATGTTCACTACTTTAGTTCTGCGCCTAATTTCATCATTTCTTATTCTATCCCTTAGGCTTACTCCAAGCATGGATCTCTCCATGGACCGTTTGAGCTTTTCTACACTTTTCTTTGTAAGGGCCATAGTCTCCACTCCATACATCATCACTGGCAGTATGCACGATTCATAGGCTTTTCTTTTTAGGCTAATTGGGATCTCTTTGTTCTCGAAAATATATTTGAGTTTACCAAAAGCAGCCCAGCTCATTCCTATCATTAATATTATTATGTACCTATTTATTGATTAATTAATTAATTAAGCACCTACCAAGAAATGAAGATTTATATGATAAAATATTTGTATAAGACCACTTTTGAGTTTAAGTTATACACGAATAGTTTCGAGAACTACAGATGTTCTCATCTACAGGTGAGAATAAAAACTAAAATATCTTAGGTTATGATTGAGGAGGGTGGGTTATGTGTGTGGGGGGGGGGGTGAACCAGGGGCGGCGCTTGATTTAATGGAAACAAAGAGAGGAAGGGTGAGGAGTTTTTGAATATTATATTATTAACACGTCCAGTGCTGAAAACGCCTATAGGCGTTCTCAAAAACATTCGCTGTGTGCTGAAAACGCCTATCGGCGTTCTATACCTGAGGGTTGGTGCTAGACAATATGTCGTATGGTTGGGTCATTTTCTTTCGATTTTTTGCATTCCTTCCGTTTATGAACATAAAGTTCGTTCACACAGGAATTTTTTCGTGTTGTTTTTTATGTAAATATTATATTTTTCCAATTTGTATGGAATAACATTTTTCATTATGTAAAGATAATTTTTCCGTAATGTAGTAATTTTCAATGATTTTTTTTTGTATGTAAGGTGCTTCAAGTGTAAAGACATTTTTACGTGGTATATGAATTTTGGGTCAGTTATATTTTTTATATTTGTGTAGAACAAACTTTCTAAGATATATTTTTTTTTTCTATTTTCTAAAATTTATCTACTTTCTAAAATAGTTTTCTAAGATAATTTGTGCTAATCTGTGATAATCTAAGATAATTTAAAATCTATCTTCTTTCTAAAATAGTTTTCTAAGATAATTTGTGCGCACTTATTGGAAAATTCTTGAATTGAGACAATGTCTACTATGTAGGGAGTAAAGGATGAGTACAGCAGTGTTCTATAAGACTTTTTCATAAAAATTGTTACTGATATTAATATTTTCATACATCCTGTACCTATAAAACTCAATGTCTGTCTGTCGGTCTGTTCTCTATACAAATCTACACCGTGTATCCGATTCGATTCATTTTTAGTTCATGTCGAGTACGAACAGTTAGTATCATATAAAAATGCATCAACCGGTCTCACAAAAGCGATCTAGAGTAGAAGCTATACTAATTTATAGGCAAGAATAATCAAATAAGCTGACGTTGGCTATTAATGAAACTACACTTTTATAGATTTTTTACTAAAGACACTAACCGAATAAAAAGAAAACGAAGCAAATTATTTTGAAAAAAAAAATGTGCACAATAAATGTAAAGATACATGTTTTCATAGATTTTATAATATGAACTGCTTCCGTTTGAAATGTCAAAATTATGTATTATATTTTTTATATATTTTTTTGTTTTATATCACTAATACTAAAATCCTACGCCTTTGAGAAACATTATATCGTGTCGATTAAAAATAAATATATACGAAAAAAATAACCCAACAGACGAAATTTAGACGTGTAACTACAGAGAATTGTAAAATATCTGAATAAGATAAGATATGCAATAATAATAATTTTTGAAAAATAATTATTTTGGTGAATAATATTGACCAGATATATTTTTGAGTGAGTGTAAACGCACTACACGACATTCGTCATTGAAAAAACAGTGGTATGTTTATGGCGGTGCCGACCGCCCGGAGAGAACTAATGGGTTTATGGGGGTAAATGGCAATGAATTATCTCTAAAATCATTCTCTTAAGAATTTTGAATATTGGCAAAATTTTCAGCACCGACATGATGTCGAAGAAAATCGTTCAGCAGTCAAAGTGTTAATTAAATTTCAGAATTTAAATTTAAAAAAAATTATAATCCCTTTCATAGTCAGGTATAGTTAATAAGAGGGAGCAACTGAACCTCTCGAAACGATAGTAGTAATAATTAATAAATCATATTGTGTGTGTGTGGCATAAAGTAAAAAATTAAAATTGTATTTTAAATCACCAATTTAAGCCAAGAAATATGAAACGTGTTTCTGTCACGAACACCAGCCAGAAGTTACCTGTAGGTGTCCGCATTCGCCTTGATTTATTGCTCGTGATTTGGGTGCATGTACTTTTATCTGGGCTTTCTTCTCTGCCGTCATCCCCCAATTACATTTCAAGACATGCATTGCTTTTAAGAATGCGTCATAATTAAAGGTCTTCTTCGCCTTTTAATGACGCGGAAACGGTATGTCGATTGTGTGTTTTGTATTTGTGCAGAGCGCCAACTAGATCACCAATCCATGTGCTGATCGTAGCGTAATGCATAGAATAAAAATAGGGTCGCTCAGGTGGTTTGGGCATGTTGAGCGAATGAATGAGGAAAGAATGGTAAGAAAGATATATAATGCAAGTGTTGACGGCGCCAGAAAGAAAGGGCTACCACGGAAGACGTGGCATGACCAGATTAAACAGATGGTCCTGTTAGAAGCCTGAACAATGTATGAATGTAGATGAAGCGAAAGTTGTATGTCAGGACAGAAGAGTATGGCGCTCTATCCTCTCTGCCTACCTCCACGGGTAAACGGCGTGATGGTAAGTAAGTTAGTTAGTTAGCCAACTAGACTCCTTCCTCGAACTAATTAATTCCTTCCATAAACAAATAAAATTCACTTCACAAATAGGTAATCCTTCTCTAGACCTTACGTTGTCAGTTATGAAAAAACAAATTGATTTTAATATCTATCAAAAACATGCATACACGGATTTAACCATCCATAACATTGTGTGGAAAATCTTTGATGGATAGAGTAAGGAATGAACAAATTGGACGTGAATGCAATGCTGGCTGTAGTGTGGCAGATAGAATAAAGAAAGGAGTGCTGAGATGGTTTGGTCATGTGGAACGTACGAACGAGGAAAGGATGGTTAAGAAAATATACGAGGCGAGCGTTGAAGGCAACGGGAAAAGAGTTCGTCCGCGAAAGACCTGGCACGATCAGACGCAACAAGTGTTTGACGACGGCCCCGTCAAAAGCCGCAACAACCGTAGAACTCGTACGAGAAGATGTATGAATGTGGCCGAAGCGAAAGTGGTGTGCCAGGATGAAGAGTGTGGCGTGATGGTTAGTTAGTTAGTTAGCTGTAACATCTCCGATCATCTCGCAGCCCACAGAAAATCCGCTCTCGGTTCTGTGGTCCATGGTTTAGTAATTTGAATTTAGCGATTCGTCGCATGCCATCAGCTACGATGCACTGTTTGAGCAAGTGCAGTAATTGATCGGGTCCGGGTCTGCAAGTGCATTTCAGCCTATTGTCTAAGAACTCAACCTGTTCGCCGTTGTGAATACAATTCCCCGTGTTGTGGGTTCGGTTAGCCGAGATTATGTTTTCAAATGGAACCAGGGTATTGTATGCACAGCTTAATGCCGGAAGAATTCGAAAACAAGGAATATTTTCAAAATACAGAATATTGTTTCGTAACTGCTTCTATTTTACCGGGTTGACAGTGCATCATAGTTCCTACGTCATTTAAGCGACGTTTTTTTCTTAATCAAGTGCTACAACTATTTTTTTAATAACCAGCGCCTTGTAACGCTGTTGAAAATAGTTTGACATTTCATATTTAAAAAAAGTAACCCATAAAAACCAAGTTTTTACTATACTCCCTTTCTTTGTAAAATATAACAATTAAAGACAAATTAAAACATATAACATAACACTTAACTTACAGTAATTTAATATATTTCTAAAATGTCAGATGTTTTGAGCTTTGATAAGACACTTCATGCTTTGATGATTAAATTCTAAAAACATCTGTCAGTCAATTTAGATTTTCGACATTCGTAGTGAAGTACCTATTATGTAAACAGACGGAGTAATTCAAATTTAGAAAATATTCCGCGACGTTATCGGGCCGCCGTTGCTAATAATCAAACTTTTCTAACGATTCCAATTTGAAAAAAAACAATAAAATTTCTAAAGTTCCGAAATTATATTATAATTATTAAATTTTTTTAACGAAAATTTAATAGATCTTGATCGTCGCCACGAGTCTACTTGCCAAGTTTCAGCTCGATTGGATCACGGTGAAAGGGTTAAAAATCAATTCAAAGTTTATTCACCCGGCAAGCCAGCAAGCAAGCAGATGCCACGAGTTAATATAAAGGGAGTAAAAACAAAACACTCTGTCTCAGATAAGAAGCTGAAAATCATATAGATATTGTATCTTCATCAGCTACTATCACATTATTCGTATCGGAGATATTAGTATTCCAATTAAAAATTTTGATAATATACTTAAATTGTTTTATATTTAGTATTTGAAAAAAGATTATATACACACCCACATGTGGAAATTGAGTCTGCACTCAAATGAAATGTATCAATTTCTCAACATGTGATATCCCTACAGAAAGACATTTGAATTTTATATATCTATAAGTTAACAGTGGTTCCCAACGGGTGTGCTGCAATATATTGTGATATCTATTAACACGATAATAAGCATCACAATAATAATCACATATATGTATTATGAAACAAGTCGTCACATTACTGTAGATAGTGATATTCCAGATTTTACGGAAAATAAATCACAAATATTGGAAAAAAATTAAATTTTGATGTCGCTTATCTCCGTAACTGTTGGCATTTCACCCAAAGTGTAAATAATGTTTTTGATACTAGCTACGAAACACCCCTATAACAATAACTAAAATGTCTGTTTTTTATATCACAAAACATCATTATAAAGAATAGCATTTGCTTACAATTTTTCAGTTAAAATATATGTTAAAATTTAAGAAAAAAACCGTAGGTGTGGCGCGAAAAATTTTTCTTTGAATAGCGTACCTTGGTGCCAAAAAGGTTATATGCCACTGGTCTAATACATACAAAACATACCTTTGAACTACCCTTTTAGAGTAGGGTGTGTGTGTAGAATTTATTAGATTTTGCGGGGCTGCTTTTATTGTATAAATTTTTGCGTGTTTCACTTCGACTTCCTTAAATAATATATCGGAAAATATTTCTTTCATTTCGACGATATTTGAATATTCCATTGTTGATGAGTGGCGTAAGTTGGTACACTTACGTGTTCCGTAATAATAAAAGAGGCTGTCGCCTGTATTAGACCGATGTTGGTATACGCGATAGAAACGCGGGCTTTGTCGAATCTCCGAATTCCATTGCCAATCCGAGAAAGGTCCCTGGTCCGACTTGCGAAAATAACATTTGGCGTTTCCGCCGCAACCTCAAAATTTATGTTTACGAGCTCTGCGGTGGATCTGACGTCAAATTTATTAAAATCCAACGATGGGCCGGCTGTCTAAACAGCCTTTATCACGCGCACTTTACATTCTCATTCTCAAAACATTAGCGAGGTGGAGGATCTCTTGACCACGACGCCATTGTTATACATCGGGATACATCGGATTCAGAGAGATTCGTAATGTCGTGGTCGACTGGTGAACTCAGAGTTATTGTGAGAAAGACTAAATAGAAGTTGAAAATTTTAAAAAATAAATAAATAATAAGATTACTAATATTATTAATATTTAAAGCATTAACTTTGTGGTTAGACATTATAACAGATTGTTAGTTAACTTTGTAAAAACCAGTACCAGATTTTAGGTCTACCGGTTTCGAGACGTACCCGTCTCTTCGTCAGGACCAACACTACACCAATACTACACACCTCAACCATAGTATTGTTACACTTGATACACCAATAATTGATCACATGCGTGTTAGTCTTGTCCCTGACAAGACTAACTGGTGGAATTGGTGACTAATTGGTGGAAGTGTAACAATACTATGATTGAGGTGTGTAGTGTTGTGAATGTAGTGGTGTAGTGTTAGTCCTGACGAAGAGACGGGTACGTCTCGAAACCGGTAGACCTAAAATCTGGTAATGGTTTTTACAAAGTTAACTAACAATCTGTTAAATATTAACAGTTGGATCATTTATATAGCGCCGTTTTCGTGAGTACTCACCTCAAGGGCGCTTCACACAAGACAACTTACTGACTAAAAACACTTATCATTATATACTTATTTACTAGATGACATGCAAAAAATGGAATTAACATTTAAAACTATAAAAGAATCAGGTATTTTCGCGGAGTACATACTAGGAACATTACGTAGTGTTGTAACGGTCTGATTCTATAAGTTTTTATATGATTGTCTAAACAAATGCGTATTTAGTTGTTTTTTGAACTGTAGTAAGCTGTCTGTCTCAGTTTATTAGGTAGTTTATTCTACAAATTTGGCCCAGCCACCGCGAAAGCGGTCACCGATATTGGTTTTGTGGACGCGATTTACTTCAACTAACCTATTTGTATTAGATGTTGATGCTGAGCGAAGAGTTTGTTGTTTGTTATTTGCGTAAAATGGAATGCAGAAGTCGTTAATGTATTGAGTGACCATGTTGTGAATAGCCTTGAATATTGTGAGGCATAACTTATATTAAATTCTCTCTGGACATTTAAGCCAGTGAACGTTTTGAAGATGGTGTGAGATATGCGCAGAACTTCTTAGGCCGGTAATGAGTCTTGCAGCTGCATTAAATACGGGTTGTAGTTTATTTCCTGTTTTGGGAGATGTGCGTAGATACCATTACAGTAGTTTAAGCGAGAGATAACGTAATGCTGGTTAAAATGTGTATTTAATGAGAGAGAGCAAATTTAGTCAAAATTTTCTAGCTAGCAATCAAAAGACAAAGTTCTGCCGTTGTACTTAAATTTAAAACGTATTGTGTGTGATGGTTTTAATTAACGGTTTTCAGCAAAAGGATTACTACGATTCTATTTCAACGAAATGTATGCCGAACCCTTTGAGTATTTTTTGCTATGGCGCTTATTCCGCAAGATGTGCATATTAGAGTTCGCCAGCGAAACGAATCACTGGCTTAAACAATATTATTCTCTTAATACGAGTTGCCTGAGGACTTTGATTTTTAATTATTTGACGAAATGCAGTTACTCTTGTGTTGAGCTTCCAACTCTGCAGTTCGTATTAAGTTTAAAAATCTCACAGAATAAGAGTACCTATCACACAACACAATAAAAAAATTATATTTATTCTTAAAACTAAAGATATATAGAACTGTATTCATTATTGAGTTCGGTATATCCGACCCGTTTGGTCAAAACGCCTTGCATTGGCGAACTAAAAATGCTGAACAAAATGATTTTGCTCGTAATAATTAAAGTAGGTATAAATCTATTCGACTGTACTCAAAATATACAATCAAAAATAATATACTTTTGCATTTTCTTAGAGTGTTCTGAGTGCTATCCCACCTAATCTACAGGTGCGTCACCTTGATACTTTTTTGTCTACTTTCTATGTACGAAAATCTTTTATATGTAAGTCCAAATCTCAACTACACCAATGTTCATATTTTGAAAAACTTGTTATAAATATTTTTTATAAATGAAGACCCCATGGCAAGAAGTTGCTAACTAACATTCAAAGATAATTAGACATTTGCATTTCGCCTTTGAAAAATATGTTTTATTGCTATTTCAAGACTAATTTTTTTTGTGTCACTAAAATATCAAAAAAGTATTTACTAAGTAAAAAACGCATTTATGCTCAAAAAATATAAATATATTAATTTTCCCTAAAAAAATGTAGTTAACCACCATTTTTCGCCTCTGTAACTCATTTTTAATAGAATAACACCTTTTTAAAATTGGTAAAACACGAACATCAAACAACCCTTCAAATGCTATCCGTTTTTATCATCCATTATCCAAAAAACAAAATACCTGGCATGTTAATTAATAATACAAAACATGGTACGTACCTTTTAAAATTATTGAAAAATAATATATAAGTACATATTATAATAGTATTAAAATAAAACAAATATATGACAGTACTGCCAGAGTAAAATTTATATTAACCATAAATATTCCAATCAAATTAAAAGGCGTGTTAATTTCAGAATGATGGCATGAACATGTTATTATTGAAGATAACATGTTCTTCCCGTTAGTAACTGATTTGGTTTTTATGAAAAAGTGTATTTAACATGTTAAACCCTATGATTTGAACATGTTCTAATTATTTTTAAGCTTTGAACTTATTTCCAATGAAAAGAGCGTACAATATTTAGTTTAGACGGCTTATTAACTCATTTTTGACAAAAATGCTAGTTAACAACTTATTGCCATGGGGTCTTCAAATATTGAAAATGAAAATGAACGAGACATTAAATATTATATACGTACCTATACGTCTACTTACTCTTTGTTATTATGTCCTTTTACGTTAGGTCAATCAGAGATGACCTCAGCGCTGGCCCTTGCATTTTTATACGTTGATTCAATCAGTGCCATAAAACATCACCAGCCCGAAGGTGGAAGCCATTGCGTTGATTTGGACTCGGACTTCTTTTTAAATACAATATAAAAATGTAAAATACAAACAAAAGTATAAAATTGTATTTTCTCAAGATATATTATAGATGTCTCTAGGGAAAGTAGGCATGGAAGTTTTTTTTTGGGTGTTTATAGGGCTTAGGACCTATCGTACGGGCTTAGGTGATCACTTTACACAATGTAACGTTCACAATTCAAACATGTGACAAATTCGAATGTATCCACGGCGACGGATCATCTATATTAAGACTGCTTCAAAAACGCAGTATGTAGTGCGAGGTTTTGCCATTACAACACTAACAAGTTTTCAAAATTTTGGTTTTACCTTTGAAAAAATAGTTTAAAATCTAAAATAGCATTTATTACGAGTGAATTCGACCTTATCTCAAATAAATGTCTTCAACGTCATCTCTACAAAAAAACGAGGATAAGAAAATATTATTTTCAATTTTCAATTTATTTATTCAATAATATGTACATTACAACCTTAATATTCAATGCATACATATTATGAAGGTATATATATGTATATATTAAAATAAGAATATTTAATTAATTAACGTATAAAACCTGGTCAAAGGTGTAGGAGAATCCTGCTTCAGAAAACCCCTTCAGGCACATGGAATATATCAATACCCAAAGCGATATTATTCAGCATAGTGGTAGCTCTTCCAACAGGCTTATCCATCGGCAGGTTGGTCCTGTATATTGGAATGTGAAACAATCTATGCTGACGATGTCTAAGGTCATCAGGAACATACAAACCAATGCCCTGCATAATTTCAGTATTAGAAATCGATCATCGCAACAATCGATAAAAATGTGTAATCAAATACACATTCCTTCTAGTCTCTAAACTATACCCTAGTCGGTTGGGTAGAGCCAAGGATAATGCCCGTACTCTCCCATGTAGAGATATCTCAAAAACTTCTTAATTATAATACATTGAGAAAAACTATTCTAATTTCATACTTTCTAACTAAACTTTACACAAACTCGTCCAATCGGATCTGTTTTAACGTTAAAAAAGACACCCGACTGACGAGAAAACATCTTTCGAGTTTATTTAATGTTTTTTAATTAAAAACGTGTCGAACATAGTATGATATTGAACGCGGCAGGAGTCTTGAAAATGCTTTCTTCAGGCAACGTGCCGACGAAAGGCAGTGCATACCATTTGCATATAAGAGATAGTTGCATCTTGGATTTTCTCAGCTCGAATCTTTGGCGTCAGTTTGTCGCCTCGGCCGGCTCGAACGATCCTAGCAGACGCGCGCATTTCGCGGATCGCGACCTAAAAGGGCCTGCCCTCGCCAATACGCCGTTTTCACTTCGATCCATGATACTGTCCCCTTCTGCGAGGGCCCGGCCAGGCTGAAAGGTTTCTTCTTCCGCTGCTTGTGAAGCCGAAAGCAGCGCACTGGGGCAATCTTCCAAATGTGACCTTTTTTTGATTAAACTTTGAACAACTTAATTTTTTTAATCAATCGAGCCATGAAAATTAAAACTAATTTAGTTATCATATTTATTTGTTTATTATACATTCATCGAGTATTATTAGGCAATATTATCTAATAGGTACGATATTGATCGTGCAATAAAACAAACAACATTAGGCATTATAATATGATCAATAGTATCTAATATTGTGTTTGCTAATATTTTATTCAAAGTTACCATGTTCTCTCTAATTTTTGGAGCGTTAGTGTAATTTGAAGGTTTCATGCTTTAATTTTTGCGCTGAGGGAGAAATGAAGAAAACTATTACGTTACCATTATAAGGTTATTTATTTGTGTTTCTGTACATAACAAATATTAAGTATTAATTAAAAGACATGTAGTTGACATTTGTAAATATTATTAAATTAAACTGACATTCTGACAAACCTTATTAGCGGTCAAATATCATTTTTCGTTATTTTGTTAAAATGTGTATGCGCTATAATGTCAAATCGTGTGTGGCACAGCTAAGGGCCGGTTGTTTCAAGTTGGATTAAAATAAAAGTTCGTTTAAAGCATAGATGTTTTCGTTCTCCACCAATCAAAAAATCTGTTTACGTAAAAATCTATGCTTTAAACGAACTTTTATTTTAATCCAACTTGAAAGAACCGGGCCTTAAAGGCGACTTTGTTGACAAGCGTAGATAAGGAATCGGATTTGGTTAAAGAAAAATTAAATTAACAATGCACTAGAATTGGATAGGTGACACAAAGAAAATTGTCTTCGGTACCCAAAACATACAAGCGAGGAGAAACATAAATACAAAGGTATAAAATATATATTACTCGAGTGTCGAAAGTGAGGACCTCAAATTAGTTATTGGAAGGGAGCCCTTAGATTAGAAGACGATGACGAGACGATGTAAGAAAAGTCTTCGAGATGTGAGTTGTTTGTGATAATGTGAGTGTGAGATATTGAGATGAACCCATAGAGAATCTGATGTTATCTATGTTATCTATGAAAGAAAGTATGATAGTTAGGAAACTGTAATCAATACAAAGTTTCTTATAATCTATGAAGTAAGTGTACATACAGTATAAATTCTATTTCCTATATCTATTAAAAAGAAGTAAAAGAATCTTACATTGGAAAGCGTGATGTATAAAATATACTTCTCAAAATCCTGTATTGAATAATAATGAATTATTAGGTACCTACTTACATAATATAAATTGACTTTTCTTTTTTCTACTTACTACATACTAACTCGTGTCAAAAAAAATTACACTTCCCTCCAGTGAAATGTTTCATTTCCTCGCTCACAGAGTCTTTTTGAGAAAACTTATTTGTCCAAGTAATTTCAAGTAATTTTTTAATCGTCGTAATTACGTTTTGTCTCAGAAATACAAAAATAATATTGAGGATTAATCAAAATCTCTATTAACGATGGAATACTGACAAATATATTTAATGGTAGTTATTGTTCAAGCATTTGAGGGTTTTAATTTTCCAGGAGACACATAAATGCATTATACACCATTTCATACTACAGCTTATTACGATGTAATTTTTGTCACAACAGTACAAACCTATTTATTATTTTCGATGCGTTATTTCATGTCAAGTAACAATTATGCTATGAAACTATTGACACTACACTGTATATGAATACATATATATATATATATATATATATATAAATATGATGTTTAATTAAACGTAAGTTTCGAGAAAAATCATAATATAATCAAAAATGATCAAACAAAAGCCAAATTTCGATTATAATAGGCGAATTATTTTAAACTAACTTTATTCATAGGGTTTTATAGGACTTATAGGGATTCGAAAAATAGCCAATCGTAACATTAAGCGTGATTGTAATAACCGAATTGTACTGTATTTTAATAATCATTTTCAATTGCACTGCCATAAACTGGTGCCACCACTCTGCAGCGTGCACTTAAATGCTAGGAGGCTGCATCTTATTGCTTTTATTGACATTACTTGTTTTTCACTAAAAACAGTCATTGGAATTATTCAGTACTCTACCGCATGACAAACCCGATACGGTATCTAAATGTATATACTCCCAAGTAATTAGTGATAACAATTATTTGAGATTTAGATTTAAAATATTTGTACTATCTAGTTAAATATGAAAATCATCCGATATGACTGTTATCTCTAGTCTAAGAACTGGGTAATGTGAATATGAAGAATGTAAGAATATTTTTAAGAAATGACGCAGTGATACACAAAACACGTTTGATCAGGAAAAAGAGTAATATGTAAAGTAAAGTAAAATGTAAAGATACTCCTCTTTTACACACGAATCTATGTCACTCATGTAGAAGAGAAAAATCCAACATCTCTATTTTGCAAAAAAAAAATATTTGTAAAAAAAAAAATTTAAAAAAATCGTTTGAGAAAAAAGCATTTTTGAATATTTTGAGTTTGTTCAAATCTTTCAGAACAGTGCTGGATTTATGTCACAGAGACATTATTAATCAATTAATTAATGCATGGAAAGGCGGTTACAACACGCAATTTGAACACATATGCAACTTCCAAAAAATGAATAAGCATGGTATATTCTATCATGGGTGGAAATGGCGAATGTTACATTGTGTAAAGTGATCACTTAAGCCAACAATAAGATAGGTCATAAGTCCTGTGTACACCCAAATGACTTCTATACCTACTTTCCCATAAGAAATACAGTTTCGTCTCTGTGAGATATCTATAATATACGTTAATTAAGCATTTTTGAATTTTCCATCAATCAAACCACCCGTTTTCGTAAAAATCTATGCTTTTTGCTTTTAATTTTACTCTAACTACAGATCAAATAACCAGCTCTAAATGTGTGTTGGACATCTGATAATATGGCTCTCATAAATTGATTTTTATAATTTTGTGAGGTTTTACTTGGCAGCAATCACTGCGCTGTATACTATACGGCCGGAGTATGATTGAATCTCTTGCACCTCCATTAATATTAATTTACTTTGCACGTTTAATAACAAACTTTCAATCTATCCGGAGCAGTATAAGAAGCTCTTGTTTTCTCTTCGAAACTCATTTTGGTATAACTTTACAATGCGGTATCAGTACGGATTTTCACGATTTTTTAAAAATAATAGTGCAGTGTCCTAATCTCAGAACTGAAAAAAATTAGGCAGTCGCTCTCAAATATTAAAAAAAATTATTATATAAACATTGACATTTGACATATATTTATTTTTTTATTTTGTTATTGTCTAGACTACGATTTTTATTTTTTAATATAGATAAGTTGTATCCTGATGAAGGAGACCATTGGAACCGAAATATGGTGGTATTTTCAACATATTATTAGTGTAAACAAAGTATATTCTTGTTAATTGTAGTGACATTTGGCTTTTTTATCAATGGATAACTAATAAGATCAATTATCAAAATTCTCGTGTCTAAAAAATGAGCATTGTCCAAAATGAAAATATATAATAGAGGAGCATCGTTGAATTTTCATTTTTGACAATGCTTCTCTTTTTAGACACTAGAACTAGGTAATTGCTTTTAAAAAAAAAATTTGTATTAATTCCCCATCATTGAGAGAATTTATAGTACTATATACCCAATCCCTATAAATACTGTCTATAATTGTTTTTAATTTAGTTGAAAACTTGTTATTGATAATGAGAGTGATTTCGAAAACGTTTTAACAATATTAAATAAAACATATAGTGAAAAAAATCAATTTAACTTACAGTCCTATTTTGAATATGTTCCCTTTCACCCTATCACCTGTTTCTTTCGCACCCCCCACTATTTACCCCCATTTGGACACTTAACACTGAAGTATGATTGTTTATAATTTTTGTAAAGTTCAATTAGTATTGGGTATACCCTGATGAAGGAACGTCGTTTCCGAAACCGGTTTGTTTTACCAAATAAATATTAGTGGTGTAAACTAAGTTAACTAGTTTAATTATAAAAAAAATCAGTGTTTTTCAATTCGATTCATATTTAATATATAAAAACATTTTGCCGAATTAACCGGTATTTCGGTCCTCTATTCATGATTTAGTACTGCGTACAGTGCACGTTCATTATATGTATAATGTATGCCCTTCCACGTCAAACTGATGGCGCTTTAACGGCTCTACACCTCAGCCCAAATGCGCCGCGGGGTTAAGTCCTATGAATTATTTAAGCTTGCTTCAAATTTCAACTCATGGATGTTGAGATATGCCACTTCCTGCTGACCACGCGCTATCCTGTTTGATTATCCGATCTGCCGGCCCTCCAGAGGCCGGCGCCGAGCCGGCGGGGAGCGCCCTTCCGCGGGAGGCCCGCCCGGCAAGCGCGCGGCCCTGGACCCTTTTTCAGTTCGTGCCACGCGGCTCCGCGATGGTTTTGAGAAGTCGTGAACGCCCGTGGACGGGAATCTGATTCCATTGTTGCCAACGTCTCGATGCAGCCGTGCAACCTCGGAGGCTGAATTAAAAATAATCGTATAAAACAATTAGTAAATGTGCGATTCGGGAAAGATCGTTATGTAGAATATACCAGACGTCTGAATGTTCGCGTAGAAATGAAGAATTTTTGACTAATTTGCATTATGGTTTGGTCATTTTTTGTCGGAAATAAAACAGACACAAGTTAGTGATACGTTCGAATAAGAGCATGAGTTATCAGAATCGAGCATATTTCACATAGAAACAAATTTGAAATATATAAACAATAAGAATAATAAATAAAAAATGGAAGACTAGAACAGTAATAATAGAAAGTGATGAGTAATAAGTCTAATAACATAATGAAATAACTGACAGTAAAACAAAGACATAATACTCGTAAGGTACCCAAGTGAAACTTCGTCGCAAAGCATTTTATACATGTTTTTGGATAATAATTAAATATTGCGATGCTGAAAAAAATTTATTTGGATTCTTAGTTCATATTCTAATGAGATATAAAAATATAAGGCAAGGTTGAAGGCGACAGGGACAAAGGACGTCCTCGAAGACCTGGCGTGTCCAGATAAACCAAATATTGGAGAAGGATCTTGTTAAAAGCTTCTATACTGAAATAAGAGCGTGCATAAAAGGATGTATGAAAGTGGAAGATGCAAAGTTGGTATGTCAGAACCGAAGTATATCATCTCTGACTATCCCTGCGTGAAACGGTATTGGTAAGTTATTGGATAAAATAATACTTTAGAATCTGTCAGTCATTTAATTGGACCAAAATTTAAACAATCAAAAAACGAGTTTTAGAATTTATCTTTCACATGTTAGTATCGACATGTGTACTGGTGTCAATCAGAACACGCAGTCGAAAGCGACTGTATGCGTTTTAATATTGCGATAGAATCCTGTAAGAAATTACAGGAACGGTGAATTCTTACAGGATAAATTAGACAGATGTACGGAAAATACGCAAATTACGATAATTCCACGGCGTAAAATATATGCATATTCTTCAGCGACATTAGTCTGCAATGGGCTCGGAAACGCTCGCTAAACAGGCGGGGTAATGACTTTTCATAGAAAATTCAGAACAGCCGTGAAAACCTGAGAATGTACAAAGCAACCATGCGCTCTTAATCTACAGCGCAGAGAATAAAACCTCAGCTTTGCGCGGTGAGCCTTATATCACAATGCATAATCAGCGATGACCTGGTCAGCTATCGTCCGTCCGTCACGATCGCTCAAACAAAGGTTCAGAACAAACCTGATCTGAGAACGGAACGGCGTTCGTTTTGGAACGCAGTTATCCTCTCACGCAACGGAACTGGAACGAAACGATGCGATAGTTTTTTGTTTGGAAGTGTACCAAACGGTGATTGTAATCTTTTTGATTTTTCCGATGTTTCCAATGTGAATAGGATGCAGGACCTCGCGGTGACCAAAATCCACGATACGATCTTCCTCGTGGTTTTTGGTCGACCCGTTTTTGTCGTCTGTGAACAATTGAGTTAATTACTATCAACTAGCAGTACGCGTCCGGCATTGCCCGAGATTCTGATTGACATCATAACCGTGCAGATGATGGTCAGGTGATGAGATGAGGGGTGTGCCAGGCAAGAGGAGATTGAGTATGCAAAGGCGGTGATAACTCAGGGTCCTAGAGTGCAACTGAGCAAAATTTGAAACGGATAGCATATTATTTGAGTGCTAAAGAAGAACTATGATTATATCAAGGAGAGTAGGGTTGTTTGAGCAACAGACAAATATGTGTATTGCCGGTTCACTTTTTATGCGATTCCTCGATAAATCGCATAAAAACGACTTGACTTGCATAAAAAGTGGAAATACGCTCCGTAATTTTAAAAACCACCTAACTATAGCAGCAAGTTAAAATATACCATGAATTGCATATTTTTTTATTTATTAAAAATCGGTGCGATTTGGCTCGAAATAGTGGCGCACCAAATTTTTTACGTGATGAGGGCAATGGTTCTTCATTATTAAAATTAGCGTCAACCTCACCATCGTTATGTGTTGATTTTTTTTCTAATATTAGAGAACAAAATTTGTTGTTGTTCAAAATTGTTCACTCACTGAGTTGAAATTTGAAGGCTCTTTCAAAATTTGTACCATTAAGAATAAAATTATTTTCCAATTTTCTGCAAAGTTGAAGACCTTCTCGAATTATTTTTGCAGTGAGATGAGCTGGATTTTCTTCTGCTTTTTTGTGAATATTTAATATAATTTTAAATCGATAACATCACCGTCAATTATAGCATTTTCCATAAGTATTTAGTCGATATCATTTTGGTTAAAAATATCCATTCCTGTATTATTAAATAATCAGTGTTTATCAATTGAAATATATACATGAATATCTATTATAAATATCTTAAATGATTATAACGTAATGTAAACGTCGTAATAAAAATAATTTAATCGATGTGTCCAAGCACTTCTTAATATATTGTATAAACTATTTGACTATCTAACAGTGTCAGTTAAATTGGTATAAACCACTACCAGATTTTAGGTCAGGTCTACCGGTTTCGAGACGTGCCCGTCTCTTCATCAGGACCAACACTATAACAGTTGTTCACAACACGATACACCATAACCATAGTATTATTAATTTTTCACCAATATTTATCACATGCGCGTTAATCTTGTTAAGAATAAGCATGCACTAACTAGCCTACATGACGATCAGGAATCTACGAGGGAGAGAAAGTGAGAGGGTGCGGGGTCTAAAGTGGGTGTTGCCATGTGATAAATATTGATGAAAAGTTAACAATACTATGGTTGTGGTGTATAGTGTTGTGAATATAGTAGTGTAGTGTTGGTCCTGACGAAGGACGATTACGTTTCGAAACGGTAGATCTGACCTAAAATCTGGTAGTGGTTTGTACTAATTTAACTAACACAAAAATATTAATAATATTATACCTGACTATCCTTTTTCGCGCTTTGGTCGGTTTTTTGGATCCACTGTGTTCCGAGGCTTGGTGTTCCGGACTGTGAGCTTGCTACTTTTTACCGCAGGCAGGCAGCTGACCTTACCCACGAACCCTCCTCCTTTTGCATCCGGGCTTGGGACCGGCATTGGCAGAGTTCACGAAGATATACAAGACCTGTGTCCGCCCAATCATGACGTACGGTATCGAGACAAGGGCTGACACTACCAGAACTAAAAATCTCCTAAGAACAACTGAGATGAAGACTCTCCGACCCATTGCGGGACTGACAATCCGAGACCGAGTGAGGAATTCCGAAATACGAAGGACTTGTGACGTCGAGGATATTGTCCGATGGGGAAGATCTAGAAGACGTTACTGGAGAGATCATGTGGAGAGAGCTTGTACTGAGAGAGTAGTGAGCATAGCAGCGAACAAGCTGCCGTCTGGTACCGGACTCCCAGGAAGACCGCATAAAAGAGACATCTGTATCCCAGGAACAGGCTCCGAGTAATGACAGGACGCAGTCCTAGATGAAGCAGAAGAAGAAGAATATCTGACTATCCTTTAATTTCTTTTCGTCATTTACCATAACCATCTAAAACATATTTACAACACTATTTACATTCTGCCGTTAACAGGTGTTCTCGTATTCAACTCTCGTTGCTTACATCCGCTAGCCGATACTAGAAAATACCTATATATTGTTTTAATCTGTGACCGGAAGCCATCAATGAGATAGCTGCCACACAACCAAGTGTATAAAGGACCACAAACAAAACGCATCACCACGGTACGAGTGTTTACAATAAAATTAAGTTTCCACCGCACGAACGTAAACACGCCGATGGGGCAGCATGCAGATGACCAGCGTTTGACACGATAATGCTGGATGAAAATATCACGTTTTTCGTATGCCTTACGCCGCTGAGCTTTGACCGTATTGAATATTCGTTTCGTCATCCTCATTTGAATAATTTATATTACACTTCCGCCGAGGGCGGAACCCGCCATCCCGTGAGTTTTGTCAATTTAGTCTCTGTATTGTTTCACGGGATATGATGCCTACGGTATCCTAAATACACATTTTATCCATATTCACATCCAGGGGCGGACAGGCCTGAAGGACCATCCGGAGAAATCCCGGCAGGACGACGCCTTCGATTTCTGTTTGCACGGTACAAAATATAATTTTGAAAGTCATCGCTACTGTTTGGCAATTAAAAAAGTAATCCGTAAAAACCGAGTTTTTACAATACTCCCTTTCTCATTTTCGGGTTTCGTGTCTATCATATGCGTCGGAATCTCCATACAACTTGGAGGAAAAAACATTAAAAACTTGAAAAATCCAAAATTATACTATAATTATTATTATTTTTTATTACAATACTCCCTTTCTCATTTTCGGGTTTCGTGTCTACCATATTGGACCGATTTTTAACCCTTTTCCCGTGATCCAATCGAGCTGAAACTTGGCAAGTAGACTCGTGGCGACGATCAAGAAGATCTATCAAATATTCGTTAAAAAAAAAAAAAAAATTATAGTATAATTTCGGATTTTTAGAAATTTTATTGGTTTTTTCAAATTGGAATCATTTAACGTCGCGGAATATTTTAGTGTTGTTAGTTTAGTTTAGTGTTATGTTATATATTTTAATTCGTCTTTAATTGTTGTTATATTTTACAACGAAAGGGAGTATAATAAAAACGTGGTTTTTATGGGTTACTTTTTTTTTAATAATGATTAAAAAAAAAAAGAATTTCGAAAAAATATTAAATTTTTTATATTCTACATTAAAACTTTATTATTTTCTTCCTTAGTGGCCTCATGGTACTCGTGAGTACATGACCAAAGTCACAATAGAACGCCATCAATCCTCTGTTGTCCAGTCTGACGGGCCCTCCCCTACTTCTTGCAGATCTGTCTTGATCTACCCATCTCCGTCGTTGTATTGATCCCGCTAGCTTATATACGAAGGCGTTGTATCTATTATGGGACTCGTCTGCTCTGCTTCCTTACTTTCCTTTCCGGAAGCTCTAAGATCTTTAATCTTCTCCATTTTCCTGTTGAGATACCACGAAGAACTAAGGAATAAACCATTAACTTTATATAATAAATAAAATAAATTTTTTTTTCTTATTTTCTTCTTCAAAAACAGCAAAACAATTTTGTGGTGATATTTTAATTACAATTAATAAAAATGAATTTTTTTTTCACCACTTTTGTATAAAAAATATCAACATGTTTCAGAGCCCATGGCCCCTTCGTCAGGATACAATTGTATACTAACAAATTAAATTCAAAAAACGAAGTAAAGACTATCAAAATATTTAACAAAATTATATATGGAAAATGCATAATAATAAAGTACCTACTTAACTTGAAAATAAATTTAAAAGATAACTATTTGTTAAAAGGAATTTATTTAATGGTTATAAATTATAAAATAATTTATTTAATATCGTACGGCTGGCTTAAGTGATCACTTTATACAATATAACCTTCACCATTTCCACCCATTCGTCTCTGTGAGACATCTATAATATGTCTTGATTAATGATATCCCTGTGACAAAATCCAGTACTATGTTTTGAAAAATTTGGACAAACTGAAAATATTCTGAATGAAAAAACTGATCCAAAAACGAGTATAAAAAAATTAAATGATATTTCAGGCGTATTCTAGTGTAATGCTAATAATTCGGAAGAATCTCATTACACATTACAAAGGATATTGCTAAAAAATTCCAATCATAAAAAAAAAGATCCGTGGTTATTTAAGGGGAACCAAAAAGCTTTATTTGCCAGTCGCGATAATGATTTTTACAACACAGATATGAAACAGATTGTAAAATTTAAATATATACAACTTCCAAAACTTTGATTGGTAATTCTAACATGGGTAGAAATGGTGAAGTAATCACTTTACATTGTGTAAAGTGATCACTTAAGCCAGCCGTACGATATGTCGTAATCCCTATGAACATCTAAAAACTTCCGTACCTACTTTAACATAAAAAAATATAATTTCGTCTCCGTAAATATTACGTCATATTAAAAAATATGCTATCAAAACAAGGGCGTTTAGAAGTTATGATTGCGCCTACTGCCAATCCGGTCCTGCAATTGTCCGCACACACTTTTCTCGATTCAAGCATACAGGAATGAGTTACACTGTTCGTCAGATTATAAGGGTATATGTAATTTTGTATTGTCCTTCGAGTAGTAAGGACGCGGGACACATTGTACTGTTATAAATGACAATAATATTTGGGTTATATGGAAAACATTAATAACCTCGCATGACTATATTCCTGCTTTAATTGTGAGTCGAAAATGTTCAACAACCATAGTTATGGAGATTTGCGAGACATCTAAGTTTGCATTTTTTTTAAATATAATATTCCTGACTTTTTACAAAACGTTGAACTATCATTATAATTACTTGTATCGATTACCAAAAATTCATTAATTAAATAAAATTATAATAACTCTGCATAAATTCGAATTGGAATTGGAAGGTTTATATTATTTTATTTGACTTGTATTAAAGGGAATGAATTTTTCATATTCGATGGAAGAATAAATAACTGGTGCACATGTTTCTTAAAAATACACGTATAAGTATTACATCTGAGTTGGTAACAAATATGAATGGAAATTGAAAATGACTGAATAAATAAAAATAAATTATGAACATAATTTTAACAAAGTATATAGTCTTATAGGACATCATGGAAAAAATTGTGATCCTAGAAGGGTGGCCATAAGTCAATGTACCTGATTAAAACTTCCATGTTGATCCATGATCCATGGAATGCACAAGCGCCATAGACCGGAATAGGCGACAAATCATTTATGCCGTCATCCACAATAATTGCCCGCACTGCCATCACCACGCCTGCTTTCATTGAGAGCAAAACGGAAAATATAAGTGTCTTTATATTATTTATTGAATTGATAATTGTTGACATTATAATTGACATTATAATTTTATATAAATACATCACTTGTCTATATTTAATACATATGAAAAACCTCGGTCAAAAAGCGAGAAATCTATACTAATATTATAAAGAGGAAAGATGTTTGAATTGAATAGGCTCCGAAACTACTGGACCGATTTGTAAAATTCTTTCACATTCAGAATCCTACATTATCCCTGATGAACATAGGCTATAGACTATTTTCAAAAATGTTAGGGATCCGTATGAAAACTTCAATAATGTAACCCAACGTGTGAAAAAATTACGAAAAAAAACCTTATATTGCGTACGCTGCGGAAATTATTGACAATAGAGCAAAGTAATGTACTACAGTTTTATAGAGGACATTAATATCTGCAAAAAAGTCAAAAATACCATATATCTAAGTATTACAGTTATGTTACAATAACTTATGTTAACATTAGATGGAAACATTGTTTTTTAGAGAACAGCGGACCCTTTGTTTTCCCTCACAAACTTATTTTTTACTTAATCCTTAACCCGTGCAACGCCGGTTACGACCAGCTAGTATTAAAATAAGAATAAAAGATCATCGTCGCGGTCTTGTTAGTAATTTTTTTTCAGAATTTTCTAATCACATTATTAACACCAATCACTCTTTCCATTCTCATACACTTAAACTATTACACCCTTATATAAAGGCCAAATAATGAACAATCTCGAAAATTTAGAAATACAAAAAAATTCAAATTCTAATAAAACTCTAATCAATAACATAATATTTCAAACTTCTTCACCGCTCCTTACTTTGTCTCAAACTTCACCCCCAGCTAACCCCCTCTCCCCAACTAACTAACATAACTCCACCCGCCTATATCAGTTCCTTAGATAATTAATTTTACTCTTATGCTTTAGTTTACATAATCACCCGTTGATGACAACATCTGCAGTTGTCGAAACTAGTCGTGTATTCCTAAACTCATTAGTGGTCTTAGACAAGTGATATATTTATATATAAGTGTCTTTATATTCTGTAAAGCCTGATTTTTTCACTAGACAGAGTGTATTTGAAGAAAGCCTTTTGCATTGTTTGTTTTTAAATAGAATATTCAATGAACAATAACGGAAATGACCGTTTAATAGCCACCTTCGTACGGTAAACACGAACGTCGTTAGTGGCTCCGTATGTTTGAAGAAGGCTCACAACTAACGTATTATATACCTACTAAAAAGTACCTGCTCATTTTCACCCCATCAATCAATTACCCAACGGTTAGCCCAGGTTAAACGCACTTAGATTCGTGGTTCCTATAACCCCCATAACTATAAATATCATGACCGCTTTATTTTTTTAAAGATTTTTAACAAATTTATTTTGATACGACCCAAAGGTAGTTATTTATATTATTTTTAACTGCAGATTCTCGATAAATGTATGCATGCAAATTGTACATTTGGAATGTACAAGAAATGCGCAAAAGAAATTGAATGAGGACTTCTGAGATGTAGTCACTGAGGATGATAGCAGGCAAGACGCTGAGGGATCACGTGAGGACCACCAGAATAAGAGAAGCTGAGGACATTGTATGATGGAGTAGACAGCGAAGGAGGAATTGGTATGGTGACATCCAGAGAATGTCCAGCAGCAGACTTCCTTATAAGATTTCCTAAAAAATGGAAGGATAGCTGGGAATCTAACTCGCAGGAGGCGCTGCCCTCTGAAAAACAGACCACATAGGTCTATTATAAGGAAGAAGAAGAAGACATTTGAAATTAAATATGAATTTATCTAAGTTTGTTTTATGAATGCCACGCCCATATGTACTTTGAATAGAACGTGAGTACCTATACCTAAAACATATAAACAGTATAGCGTATATGTACTTTAGAACATGAGTATACCTAAAACATCTCTGACGAATTCTGGATATTTTTTGTTTTGGCATACTCGTTTGCTTCTATCAAAAATATTGCAATTATAAGATCCACGATAATATCTGCAATCGAAGAATACTTATACGTGTTGCGATATTGAATTTGATCATCTACGTACATAATTTTCAGTCTCATAAGAACACTTGTCATAAAAATAAATCCGCACATTTGATATTCACGAAAATAAAACATTTGAGAAATCTGTCATAAATCACGTAAATAACACAAGAAGAACGAATATGTTCTAATTAAGATTTAGAATAAGGAAATATTTTAAATTACAGTTTTGTATAAAGAAATAATTGAAATTCCTTTCTTCGAAGGCTGGCTAGCCTAATGACAGGTCCAATTACTGCGTGGTCAGTCAACTAGCTATGCAGTAACAAGACTTGTGGTGAAATGACATTGAAAGATTGTTGAACTGTTTCTTTAATCACTGAACTAAACAAAACAATCTTTTATGTAATAATAATTTAATTATCAACGCAATGAAACGCTTCTCTGTACGATATAAAATAATAATAGCGAAATAGGTTTTCCTTCCAATATGTTCTGTCATTACGCTCATGAAAGTTTCCGGTTCAGCATAAACATAAACTTTGTTACATAAATATGATGGATAATTATGAGAATGAGTCACGCGTACAGATATCTGCCATTGTTATAACAAAACATATTTATATTTCTTATAGGAAATTTCCACCTATCTCATAAATGTAACGGCACACTTAATATTCTTTCTTTTAATTAAAAAAAAAAAACAAGATAACCATATTAGACTTCCTTATTTTTTATTGGATTCATTTCGAACTTGCCTGTATCGAATTTTGTGTTCTTATTCAATGAAAGTATGTACGAGTATAATATTTCATTTTCATTTTTGGGTTACACAATAATCTGACTTTGTAAATTGCCTGTAAATGCACAAATCATTGAAACCTTCTTAGGGCCGGTTGTTTCAAGTTGGATTAAAGTAAGCGTTCTTTTAAAGCATAGATTTTTACGTTCTCCACCAATCAGACGATCCGTTTTCGTAAAAATCTATGCTTTGATCGACCGCTTACTTTGATCGAACTTGAAACAACCGGGCCTTAGATGAATTTTTGCGTATTATTTAAATGTAGATTGAAAGTATCTACGAAAGTTGAAATTTTTATATTTATTATTCAGTTCAGGCCTGTCTTTAAGTCACATACCACTGAGTTCCTTTCAATATTATTTTAATCAGGTATACCAATTTTTACATGCTCTATGACTTGCACCATGTAGCCTTGCCATACACGAAATTTTTTTCCTTCCTACCTTACACCCTTCCGCTAATACCACACCCTTCGCACCAGTCTATGTTCCCAACAACCTAGTAAATAAAACAACTGGTTGAAGTACGTATTCATATTAACATAATATAAGTGTGTATGTATTCTTAGGGGTTCCTTTCCAACTATAAACTCATATCGCGAGTGACATTGGAGTACATTTGAGATAGTGAGGTTTAAACATTCAACATGTGATATTTAAATTATTGAAAATGTTCAAATTATTAATTTTCCCACTAAACAACTATAAACAAACACGGAATATTTGCTTATTGATTTTTACCTGGAATAAAGAAGGAAAAATATGAATGTTTGTATTCATAATTCATTTTGGCCAATAGTGCAGTTAGTGAGTTTTACCTTTAAGGAACGATATATTATCTTGTTTTTTAATAGTTAACAGAATAAAAAAGAGTCGCTCAGATGATTTGGGCATGTTGAGCGAATGAATGAGAAAAGAATGGTAGGAAAATATATGACGAGAGTGTTGGCGACACCGGAAAGGGAGGACGACCGCAGAAGACGTCAGAACAGAATCTTTGGATCGCACAATAAGCTGACTTTGTAAATTGCCTGTAAATGCACAAACCATTGAAATCTTCTTAGATGAATTATTGCCTATTATTTAAATGTAGATTGAAAGTATCTACAAAAGTTGAAATTTTTATATTTATTATTCAGTTCAGGCCTGTCTTTAAGTCACATACCACTGAGTTCCTTTCAATATTATTTTAATCAGGTATACCAATTTTTACATGCTCTATGACTTGCACCATGTAGCCTTGCCATACACGAAATTTTTTTCCTTCCTACCTTACACCCTTCCGCTAATACCACACCCTTCGCACCAGTCTATGTTCCCAACAACCTAGTAAATAAAACAACTGGTTGAAGTACGTATTCATATTAACATAATATAAGTGTGTATGTATTCTTAGGGGTTCCTTTCCAACTATAAACTCATATCGCGAGTGACATTGGAGTACATTTGAGATAGTGAGGTTTAAACATTCAACATGTGATATTTAAATTATTGAAAATGTTCAAATTATTAATTTTCCCACTAAATAACTACAAACAAACACGGAATATTCGCTTATTGATTTTTACCTGGAATAAAGAAGGAAAAATATGAATGTTTGTATTCATAATTCATTTTGGCCAATATTGCAGTTAGTGAGTTTTACCTTTAAGGAACGATATATTATCTTGTTTTTTAATAGTTAACAGAATAAAAAAGGGTCGCTCAGATGGTTTGGGCATGTTGAGCGAATGGATGAGAAAAGAATGGTAGGAAAATATATGACGAGAGTGTTGGCGACACCGGAAAGGGAGGACGACCGCAGAAGACGTGGCCTGACCGGATTAACCAGATACTGGAGTTTGGTCCTGTTAGGAGCCTGAACAAAGATGAATCTGGATGAGGCGAGAGTTGTGTGTCAGGACAGAGTGTGGCGCTCTACTCTTTTTACCTACTCTCGCAGGGTGACGATGAGTAGGTAATTGGCATTCACAGGCTTCCTCGCTTTAGCGTTAGCAGACAGAAAAAAGATTTTTACAACTTAAAAAAATTCTAAATCGCTCTGCATGTTAGGTTAGCTTGGCATTAATTTTATTGCTGTATCATTTAAGTAATGTGCACAGTTAACGCCGCGTGCGCGTGACCGAACTAAAGTGAGAAACTAATGAAACTGAGAAATGTTTATTTCGTTGGATAGCCGCAAAGGCCGCGCTTCGTCGTGTGGGGCGTACGAAGGAGAGATTTACGAATAATTTTGAAGCCTAACGCCGCGTCTAAACACATTAATCTCGGCAGTTACTTTTTTGTTGGCTGTCGCTGTTACTCGATCAAGTTGGCGGGGGTGCATTTATACTGTTGCCCGTTGTGCATCGGCGCAAGAGTGCATTGCATCTCAGATGTTTGTCGAGCCGATCGTCGGATTGGCGATCTCGGCACGATCTGACGGGCCCGGTCAGCAGTCAGCAGTAGCGAAGGGAAAAACTACATTTCGAAATGAAGACTACAACACACACACGTTCACCAGTTTGAAGACTACAAAGTGTACGCTACATTTGTAGTGTAAAATACATGAAGTGAACTGATTGTAGTACTACGGAATTGTAGTATTAATGAAGTGAACTAATTGTAGTTCTACAAAATTCTAATGACCTACAAGAAGTGCTTCATGAAAAGTGAAAAATTTTGAGTTTAATTTAAAAATTTAATTTAGGGGGGGGGGGGGGGGGTTGTTACAGTTTCTAGGGATTTCAACATGTGTGTATTTTGTAGTGTGCACTTTAAAATAAAATGTACTATTTTTGATCTCGGCCAGAGCATGTCCGGAAGGCTAGCGGCCTTTGAGATGTGGTGGTACATGGCGGGGATCCATCGGTCAGAAACGACGAGGTGTTGAGCAGGGTGGGCGAAAATAGGCGGTTCCTTAACAGAATCGCCCAACAGCGAGCAATTTGGATAGGCCATAATATAAGGCATCCGGGCCTGCTTTCAACCATCGTCGAGGGAAATGTTGAAGGCAACAATCGTAGGGGCCGCCCGAGATTAAGCTACGTAGACCAGATTATCGGAGATGTGCGCTGTAGCACCTACCAAGAGATGAAGAGCCTGCAGGTGACAGGGAGGAGTGGAGAGGGCGAATGCTTGTTGCAGACCAATCCTAGGATTGCGACCCAAAAAATGTTTTTTTTTTGAAGTATGTTCTTTCGATATGTATCATGTAGTGTGCACTACACTTCAAAAGGTGTGAAGTGTTCAACGCGATATAATACTACATTGTAGTAGTTAGTAGGTACAGAGCGGACTCGGCGGACCTATCAGTCCCATCACTAGTCAGCAGTTAGCAGTTCACTCCAGGCTCCAGGCGCGGGCGGTTCGGTCTCGGGGTCTTGCGTCAGTAGCGATAAGCGATGTTATTTTTCTCGGGAAGCGTGATATCCGCGGTGGTACTTTCATCACAGTGACAAGTCAGTGTACGCTCTTCGATACTTCTTCACGCAGCGTGCGCCCAAATGCTTTTAAGTGTCAAATACGTGGGACCCTAGCCGTTGTTTATGGGCTAATAAATTGTGAGACCACTTAATTGTGAGAGATGTCGCGTGGGACGAACTGGTCGCCCTGTCTCCGTGGACCGGCTCGCATCCATCGAGATCTGGAGAGATTCCGTCTCGAGAATTAACTCGCGTCTGTCATCGGCCATCCCCGAGGGGACGCATTCTTCATGCATCGGTGCAACAAACTGGTAACGATCGACTTCAAATTAGCTCGCGTCGCGCTTCGTTCGTGAAATGTTTATATCTAATCGATGGCGACCACTTACTGAAAGAAGGAAGCTTCTTGAGAAAATTATCAGCCCCTTGAATGTTAAGCTATTTGAAATAAAAATAACACCTAGGAAAATATAAGACAAACAACAACAAATAATGATGGTGCATCACTAAATGTAGTTGCAATATTATGTAAGGTGATGCAATTATTGTAGGTAGGAGCTATCATTTCTCCACACCGGGCTATGGTCAGCTTTATAAGACCATAAATATCCTAATAAAGAAATCTTTATTACCACCCATTGAATGTTCCATCGCTCATTCGTAATAATTCGATACTGTAAATGTCTTGAACAGATAGGTACTGGATTATAATTCCGCCTTTTATGATTACAGAAAAACAATAATTTTACTATCTTAATTTATTTAAAAAATCAATTTAAATATACTTAATTTTAATTTACGCGATATCCGCACGCTTTCACGATATAGCGCTTATTTTTTTTATTTTTTATTAATAAAATAGAGATGCGAACACAGAATACATGTCGCATTGATGTATATTCCTACTATTTTCAAAATAAGCTAAACGCTTGTGCTGTGGAAGTAGGGCTAACTTGTTGGTATCCTAAAATGGGGTTCGAGCCACCGACCACTGGATCACTAGGCGATAATCTAAACATTACACCAACAAGCTACTCAAACAAAACAAGCGCGTATGTTGACATCTATTAATATGTATATATTTGTTATATTTTTCTATGCTATCATCTTATTCTTCTCCCAAGTAGAGTGGAGTGCAGTGCAAAATCACCGGCATTAAGTAGGTACTATCTACACATCAGCTGTGTTCTATCTTCCTCTGCAAGCAAGATCATATTTCTCATTGCGGAGGATGTGTCCGAAGGTTTTCTTTGTTTGATATATGACTTGTTAATGCGTTTTATTACATCTTCATTCGTCACCAACCCTGGAGTCCTTTAACATACACGAATCAGGTAGTAGGTATAGCCACATATCACGAATGAACATAAGGACATTTAAAATACGTAAGATACTTTTTGTGATACAATTATCACAAATACAATAGGCATGCAAACTATTTTTCGATCAGAACATGTTCAATGTTAAAACTGGGGCTTCTAAAGGCTTATAACGGAGGATTTCAATACTTCTCCACCAAAATACTGACGAATCAAATTCAACGCAAGTACGCAGTGTACGATTATTATGCAGATTAATTTGCCATTTGTTTTGCGTATAATATTATCCGCTGCGGACGAGGGATGGTTCTTTGTTCACTTGGCATTCAATTAGTTTAGCAACTTTGTCCTTTGTTCGTTTATCGTCCATGCATAAACTATTCAGAATCCCGCAAACAAATAAATACGCTCGCTTGTATTTCGATAATTTGTCAGATATTTAACAATAGATTCGCGTTAATGTGTTTTAGTCACAAATAAAGTAATTTAAATTTACATTTATAGAAAATCCAAAAGAAATTACTAATTAATTGTTGAAGATAATGATTATTATGAGATTATGAACCTGTTCCTGTATCCTAGGCTCCCAGATTTCTCGATGACGCTAGCGAGGAAGCTGTAGCCTGTAGCCAAAGTAAATAAATGGCGTAACACGCACCGCACACGCGAGATTAAGGGATGAAATTAGTAGTAACTGCGGAATTCCGGTCTGAAAGAAGAAAAAAACGAAGCCTCGATATCTTCTACCGCCACGCCGAAAGTACATACACACATATTTTTCAGTACTGAGTTCATATAGAATGGAGACATGCTTTCGTTTCGCAATGAACGAAACGCAAACACCAGACCTCGAAGGTATCGAGAATTTTTTTTATTTAGTTGTTCGAATATTAACAGATATAAGAAAATGATATGTATAAATGTATGAGAGTGTAAATAGATAGTAATGAACTTATTAACTTATATCCTAACATATTTCACATAAAAATAATTTTGAAATAAAATACATAAATATTAACAGAATAGAACATAATAAAGTAGGTAAATAACAATATCAAAATATATGTATTAAGGTAAGTCTAACTTTATTTATATCTTGCATCGCAGTATTGAATCAATATTTAACGCTTAGGTGGTATAGAGACTTATTTCTTTCTAAAGCACATTAACTCCGTAAGGAGTTATGTAAAATAACTTGGCTTTAACTACACAGTTTAAGATTTCTTAAGATAAAGGAATTCGTTATACTTCTTCTTCTTCTTCATGTGCCCTGTCCAGGGCAGTGCGGAACAGCTCTTCCACGCTTCTTATCCCGGTCCACTCTCGGCTGTTTCCAAGCCAGGAATGCCGCCTCCTTCCGACCCCTCTGCGACCCTCAACCTACCCCTTCATGACGAGCTGAAGGATGGAGTACTTTTCGCCTCTCGTTATATGACCAAAGTATGAAATTTTACTGTGTTGAGTAACTGCCTGTTTGTATTTGCTCTACGTAAAACTTCAATATTACTAGTCATGTCCACGCCCAAGTCCAAGATATCTTTAACATTTTACGATGTATTTTACTGAACTTTAATATACCTACCTATGGGAGACAGAACACTCCATTAATGGAGTTCTGGTACCGACACTAATGTATGGAAGTGAAGCCTGGAGCTGGCAGAAGAGGAACGAAAGTAGATTGAATGCAGTGGAGATGAGGTCCTTTAGACGTATGTGTGATAAATCCATGTATGATAGAGTAAAGAATGAAGATATTAGGAATGAATGTAAAGCTGATCGTAGCATAATACATAGAATAAAAATAGGGTCGCTCAGGTGGTTTGGGCATGTTGAGCGAATGAATGAGGAAAGAATGGTAAGAAAGATATATGATGCAAGTGTTGACGGCGCCAGAAAGAGAGGGCGACCACGGAAGACGTGGCATGACCAGATTAACCAGATACTGGAAGATGGTCCTGTTAGAAGCCTGAACAACCGTCGAGCTTGCACGCGAAGATGCATGAATGTAGACGAAGCGAAAGTTGTATGCCAGGACAGAAGAGTATGGCGCTCTATCCTCTCTGCCTACCCCCACGGGGAAACGGCGTGATGGTAAGTTAGTTAGTTAGTTAGTTAGAGACAGAACACAATTTTCGTTCGACGGTTAAATTTCTTACCGCCTAAGCCACCGGCGACAAACCGGCCCAAGGAGTCTAAACAATCGTGGGTGGTTAAGTCTCACTGTAATAACAAATATAAATGTGTATATCCATTCCATATTTCTTATTTACAATCTTATCATAACAAGTGCGTGGGGCTACTTAAACATAACATAATATGTATCGGAGCATTTTTTTTCTAAGTGGCGTCAAAGAGACTTGGGAACGTGGAAAAGGGAACATCATTTGCTTATTGATATCTGATCAATTTAAATACTAACGATGATTTTATAAACATTATATTATTATTAAGAAAATTTCACTTCTACAGATGTAGACTACACTGTGATTTAATACATTTTTTAATTGTTTATCGCACACAGATTATGTCAGTAATATACATAAATACAAAAAAATATATCTCAAAAATAAAACATAGTACCTACTACGAAAATAAAATAAACCTACCTACCCGCAAAAAGTACAATTTATTATAAGCAACCGTTTTTTAATAAATAAAATTTCAACTTGTCAAACATAAATGTATTAAAATTAATCTTCTGTATATAGTTTTCTGGGATATTTTGCCGTGTATGTGTGACCTCTCTGGCCAACGTTTCGGATCCCATTGCAGGGTCCATCATTAGGGCTGATGTGATGAGTGAGTGTTGAAGTGTAGGTCAAGTATTGGCAATACTTAATGCAATACTTAACCTACACTTCAACACTACTTATTACATCAGCCCTGATGATGGACCCTGCAATGGGATCCGAAACGTTGGCCAGAGAGGTCACATATACATGGCAGAATATCCCAGAAAACTATGCACAGAAGATTCTGAACGGCCGTGAAAACAGTATTAATATTAAATTGCAATGATTTATACACTCATTGCACACATTCATTTAAAATATATATATATATATATTTTAAAATATATATATATATATATTTTACGGTATTCATAAATTTAAATTTCAAAGAAAATATATTCCCTGATATAAAATAACTTAAAAAATTTTTTATAGATAAAGCATTATTTGAACATTATTAATCATCAATCCTGACGCATCTCTGAGGCTCTTTATTTTTTGAGGGGTTTTTAATGGCTTGTGCCACCCCATTCTTACTTCTCTAATTAATGTTTCGGACAACGCCCCATCAAATCATTCCGTACAGCTATTGAATGGTTGTATACCGCGTTCTTTGTTCAATATAATAATCTCGCTTGCAACCAACATCGATGTTGCGTGACAAAAGATGATATAATAATATTCTGAGAAATAGTGTAATGAATATTCCAGTTAGGGATTCTGAAGTCTCGGGTTTTTTCGATTCCCGGGACTCGAGACCCAAATTTTTAAAGTCCCGGGAATTCCCGGGACTCGAGACTTTGATTATTTTTCGTTTATCATGAAAAAAATTATGTTAAAAAATTAACTTATTATTATTAACTTTAATTAACTTATATTTTTTGTGTTATGGGTACGATAGGTGAAAATTTATTGAAACAATTTAAAAACACTTTATTTGATATTTATTTAAATTTAATTTATTACAATTTTTTTAATCGAAATATTTCGATTAAAAATCATTATCATTATAGCGACACAATATTAAGTTAAAACCTTTACTTTTGTAAGGAAAAATATGTTTTTAAAAAAACCAAGGCGTTTAATGATGAATCACATAGCCTGTTCCTGGTTTTTGTGGCAAATATTCCAGATGTAGAAAAAACTCTCTCGCTTTCTGTAGATGTTGGCTTAATTGTAAGCAATGATTTGAATAAAAGCTCTAAATTCGGAGTTCGCTTGCCAGTTGAATCTAATATCTGAAACTCCTTTTTAAAGTTGAATTTTTTATTTCTAGTTGTTGAAATATTTTGGTGGTTCATTAAAGCTTTGTTCAATTCTTCTTCAATCGACATGTTATTGAGATGGCAATCGGCGTTTTCTTCTTCGATTACTTCCATATCCGAACTATCTACATTTGAATAAAGTCGTCCCAATAACTGTTCACCATATTTTAAATAATCTTTCTTGGGACAACTTGAAAAATAATTAGTGTTCACAACATGCTCGGGATTTTGCAAAAAATGTATCAAACAAACGAGGCTCTTATTACGTCTTTCTTCAATTCTGGCTTTCAGGGTTGTAAACATTTCGTGCGATAGAGTTGTGTTGATTTCAAATATTTTTTTTAAAAGGAAATTAACAATGATCTCGGAAGTTAATAAAGTGGCATCTCGACGACTTAGAGCTTCAACTGCTAGTTTTAAAGGAGTCAGTACTTCACAAATATTTTCCAATACGTGAATGTTCGATTCATTCCAAATTTGGCCGATGCCAAGATCAATTAATGATTTTCTAATGCAATTTCGTAACTTTAAAAATCTCGAGATCATGGGTATTAAGGAATTCCACCTTGTCTTCATATCGAGACATAAATTTAGCTCGACATCAAATTCGCTCTTCACATATTTTTGTAAAATTGCACTTTTTGTTGGACTTTTTCGAAATAATTTGATTATTTTTCGAGTATCATTTAGAGCCTTATTAAAACTCGGTTTCAAACATAGTTTTTCATTTTGGATTTCTGCACTTTCATTATTTTCCAAGTCACTCTCCAATATATATTGTTCATCGTCGTTTTCTTCTTCATCTGAATCTTCATGTGTTTGACATTCATCCTCTTTTCGGTATAAAACATTTATAACGGCTAGATGAATTGCATGATTTAGGCAAAGTTGATTTTCGACAGGACTCTCACGTCCAAATTTTTTCATGACGCTAGCTCCATCAGTCGTCACTGTCACAATGTCGGTTTCAAAAATAATTTCAAAATCTTCCAAACGGTTCTCAACAATTTTTCGGATTTCAGAAGAATCACATCTTCCTGATATGAAGACTAGTCCTAAATTGAAAATATCGTTTTCACTATGAACGATGATATTAAAATACCTTCTATTTCGTAAACTCGTCCATTCATCCATAGTTAGGCTGAAGCGTGCACCCGACTCTTTAAGAGTATTTATTTTGATAATAATCTCTTTTTTTTTATCTTCGTAAAAATTTAAAATTAATTTCATGGTATCCGACTGATTCTTCGGCAGTCTATAACCCTTTTGTTCGATGGATTCACGTATAAAAGCACTATTTGTAATAGCTTTGACAGAAATACCATCTTCAGCAGCTAGGCGGGCGACAATTTCAGAAAGCGATTTTCTTTTGACGTAATTTGATAATGATGGCTGACTTAATTTGATTCTCTTCGGACTTTTCGAGGATCCTATATCGGTCGATTCCGGAGTTTTTTTATCAATGTTAATTTTATGAATTCTTTCTAAGTGTCTTCCTAATCCACTTGTGTTTGACCCCTTACAAGAGATTTGCTTTGGACAGTGGATACATTGGGCTGATTCCTTTTGTGTGAGTTTTTTGAAATGATTCCACACTTCGGATTGATTTTTATCCATTTTGGGCTAAAATAATTAACAAAGAAAATAGTTAAATAATAAAAAGATTCTCTACGTACTGTGGACGATAAATATAAATAAGTTAAATAAATACTAACCTTTGCAATTTTAGTTCGAAATCCGCAGTTCAGAATATACAGCGACGGAAACCGTAAGTAGGAGAAGAACGTATCTGGCTAAAGTCAAAATACAAACTGATCATTTCAACAAATAAATCAACCCAAGGAGAATTCTTTTAAACTATTCTAGAAATACGAGTAGCACGTGCATCGTACAAAAAAACACTTTGCCGAAAAAAATCAAGGGTAAATATGTACTTGAATTTTTTTATTGTTTAAGTGATATTTTACAAATAACGACGAAAGCTTTTATTACAAAGACAATATAATTTCTCTGCCGAGTGCCGACAATCGAGTATCTTCACGAACCGCTTGCTACCTGCTCCGTATGGGTATGGCTTGTTCTCGACTAAGCAGACTTTATTTTAAAAATATAAATGTAGGATATATTGAATAAAATTGGATCGGAAAGTCTCGAGTCCCGGGTTATTAATTTTTAAATTCCCGGGACTCGAGACAGCAAAAAATCTTTGAATTCCCGGGAATAAATTCCCGGGTTGTCTCGACACAGAATCCCTAATTCCAGTGTAATGAATTCCTCCTTCTTTTTTCTTCACCAGATTTAGATGGTTTAATCATGTAATGATATTAATGAAAATTATGTAATGCATAATGTTTGCTTCCTTTCTTTTAACTCGTGGCCTCTGCTTGCTTGTTTCCTTGACGAAAAAAATTTAGATCGATTTTTAACCATTTTCCCGTAATCCAATCGAGCTGAAACTTTGCAAGCAGATTCGTGGCGACGATCGAGAAGATCTATCAAATTTTCGTTTAAAAATAATAATAATTATAGGATAATTTTGGATTTTTCAAATTTTTAGTGGTTTTTTCAAATTGGAATCATTACAAAAGATACCAACGGCGGCCCGATAACGTCATGGAATATTTAAAATTTGAATTACTCCGTCAGTAGGTATTTCGAATTTCGAAAATTTATGACAATTGGTTCACAGATGACAGCACACAAAGAGACATTTTTAGAGATTTCTGACATAGATATTTGTCTAGACATGTTTCATTTTCAGTCAATCAATTATTTAATTACATGATGGTAAACTTAATTTACAAAGAAAGGGAATAAAATAAAAACTTGGTTTTTATGGGTTAGTTTTTTACTTCCTTTTTTATAACTCGTGGCGTCTGCTTGCTTGACGAAAAAACTTTTCGTCAAGCAAGCAGACGATTTGATCGATTTTTTTTTCTTTTTCTTTTTTTTTCCGTGATCGAGCTGAAACTTTGCAAGTAAAGACTCGTGGCGACCATCAAGAAGATCTATCAAATTTTCGTTAAAAAAATAATAATTATAGTATAATTTTGGTTTTTTCAAATTTTTAATGGTTTTTCATATAATTCAGTAAGTTGTATGGAGATTCCGACGCATATAGTAGACACGAAACCCGAAAATGAGAATGGGGGTATTGTAAAAACTTGGTTTTTATGGGTTACTTTTTTCACAACTTATTTGTCTATGTAACGAATAAATAATAAATAAATAACGAATAAAAATCTGTGTTATTTAACTCATACTGTACGAAGACCTTCCAATATAGAATAGCCAATAGCGCCTTTGTCTGGTCAGTCCATCGGCTTCTTCCGCTCTAGCTTTCGATATTTCTAGTCAGCTACTTCAGGTTCATCATGTACTCATCATGTGTTTATCATACTCTGCCAAAAATATCTGAAAAATTAGACAGATCGTGGATCGGATCCCTAGTTTTTGCATCTAAATTGAGACTCTAGGCTCGAATTCAGAGTCAGTACATAGATGATTTAAAGGTTAAGGTACGCCTTAAAAGTATTATTTTGAACTGAAAATTAATTCGGGTCTTAGTGTGTGTTGCTATCCTTGGGATTCTAAAAAATCACCTCCAGCAATACAATTCTGTCAGGCAAAGGGTGCAGACGCACCTACCGATCAAGTACTATTCTGCGCTTAGCGAGATTTCGCCCTCATATCAAATAAATAAAGAAAAACATGGAGTTTTGCCAATTTATCCAGGCGAAGCCTAATTCAAATAGGCGGCCTCTGAATCTCGTAATATGTGTATTTTGAAAAAAAATATATGTGTATGTGATTTGTGATACACTCCGAAAGTAACGGAATCAGTGGCAATATTTTTCCAAAGGGCTTTATATGCTCGAGAATATTCGGGCAAGCCTTATTTTCACATCCACGCTATAGGCATCCCCACAATTTTCCAAACCGGTCCTGCTCGCAGCATACTCATGTGTGCTGTAACCAACTGAAAATATAAAGAACTGCAACGCGCAAGTATAAAAATACACACTGCGAGTCTATTTTGCAATTTCTCCGGTCAATTGAAACAGTGATTGTAACAAGTGGTCCAGACATGAAGTGATTACAAAGTCTGTTATGTATACTCAAGTATGACTAGCATATTCGCGTATACATTGCAGTAATTTTACCACAGCTCACACAAAAGTAGTAAGATTTGAGCCACTTCTAAATAAACGCATTTGTAAAGGCGTGGAAAATTATTTTTAATTTCTTTTTCTTCTCTATCACCTTTCCCTTTTCTCGTTCTAAAATTCAAGAACGATCTGCTAACTTGTATCCTTCATTTACTTTTAGATTTTAACCACCAAGTTGTTTGAGATCTTCCTCGTAGTACTCTGCCAGTATTTACTCTGAATGCACTGTTAACAGTTCGACCGTCTGGTCTGCACTTTCTGTGGCCGGTTTAATCTTAAAACTTCTGATATGCTCATTCCGACTTCTATTCAACCTTATGATTATAGTTTTCTGGCGTCAATATGACCATTCGGCCGACAGCTTCCATCATCAGGGTCGTTGTGTTGCGCGGATGGGTCAACTTCTCTAACGTCCAACATAAGTTGAACAACGACTTTATGACGATGACTTGGCCTGGTCAGTTGGTTGACTTGAATGGTCAATCGGCTGGAAAAGGTGGACCGTTCCAAGATAAGAGTATGGAAATGATGAAAATGATACGGCAGTTATTTTGTGTTACAACATAATTATTTAAATTTTAAGAAACTAAATTTTAATTATTTAAATTTTAACAAACTAAATTTTGTACCACACATGCGTTGAGTTATTTTATTTATTTATTTGCTTATTTTATTATTAATCAACGCTCTAGTAGGCTTTTACAGTACAAGAATATTTAAAGGATTTTTATATACCTAACATAAAACACGTATTACAGGAAATAATTTTAAAAAATATGTATAAATAAAACTTTTTTAATATAAATGAACAATAGAAATTAACAATATATATAATCGATGATTAGTACACAAGCAAACATTAATAATTATAAACGTTTGACAAATTAATAATAGAGTAAAATAAAGATAATTACAGAATGTTAGTAAACTTAGTAAAAACCACTACCAGATTTTCGATCTACCGGTTTCGAGACGTCTCTTCGCCAGGACCAACAATACACTACTATATTCACAACACCATACACCCCAACCACAGTATTGTTAAACTATCACCACTATTGGTAGTGGTTTTTACTAAGTTTACTAACATTCTATTATTATGTCTAACCACAAAGTTAATGCTTTAAATATTAATAATATTTATAAAGATAATTAAACCAATACACCAGATAAATAAGATAAGAAGATAAAATTAACCAAAATTATCCATGTATTATGACAAACTATGTATATAACACCTAGTTACAAAACACCACCCAATGTAGTTGTAGCTCAAAGTTCAATTAATTTAGTGAAAATTAAAATGATTATAAAATCCTAAATTATTCCGTTTGATTTCCTAATTTTTCCAGTACTCCATGAATTATAAATTTAAAAAGCGACTTTTTGTTAACAAAATGCAGATAACATGTGAGTCATCTTCTCCAAAACAGTAATTCGCTAAATAAGCGCGTTGATTATGTTCTACGCAGAGAGCTGTGCAGATAATGCCGAACTCTGGAGGAAACGTTCAAAGCTGCTTCCTAAATAACTGATACCGCATATCAGCCTTCGTTGGCAATGAAAACTAACGCGATACGCTATATTACAATACCATTGAAATACGCATTTTTATCAACAAAAACTCTCGCCATTTGTCGGTCACATTTTTAATAACATGCACACGCACATTTCAAAAAATATAACAAGCAAATCGAAAGATATAACAAGCGAATCGAAAGATGTAACAAGCAAATTAAATGATACAACAAGCGAATTGAAAGATATAACAAGTGAGTTTTAAGATGTAACAAGCAAATTAAAACTGCGTTAAATTTTTGTTTGATCTTAAGTCTAAAATTCGTAATAAATCTCTATTTATTTACACAGAATCATTAGTAACTGGATATAGAGTAATATGAGTATACCATAAATCGGTCTACTGTATGTGCTTTTATATACGAATTTTTAGGGTATCTTATGTCAGTTAGTTTTTTATTTGATACAATTTTTGACATGGTAGATTTTAACAACCGATATATGGATGATGAATCGGCGTATCGTTTTTAATGTAATCAATTTTAATGTCATTCAGACAATATTATTTTTGCATGTAGATAGACATGTTACACGATTGGTAGGTATCTCAAAATAATAATTAGAACAATTGGAATCGAACTTTTTAAAATGCGCGTACTGATTGATGGTAAGGCACTAAATTGAGTAATCCTCGTTTTGGATGTTTTTGTGATCAGTTCGCTTACAGTAATTGGCCCTCTCAGCCTGTTGTAGCCTTCAAAGTATATACGAAAACGTGACCCTCTTTTAAAATTTAGTTGATTTTGATTTAATATTACATGCATTTCAAAGGTGTCAAAACTTTAAAATAATAAATATTACCAAACTTAGTTTACTTGTTGTCTAAGTTACATCGAAAGTATATTTTCCAACGTAACTCGCCTAACTATTATGCTAGTTATAGTTATTTGGTTAGATTTGTTAATAAGTTACTGACAGTAGTAAAAAAATCAATATAAAGAAAAGAAAACAGATAACACATAAAAAACTTGAAAAAATACAAAGAAAATATATATGAATGCTTAACTTTAGGTTACACATCCCGCGGTAGCACTTTGCAGATTCATTGAAATATTTTAACATTTTAAGATTTTTAAGACAGACAAGATAGAAACCAATTCAATTGTCCACCAGAGCTACTAGAACACAACGCCTCTTCCACATTCCCGTTGCTCGTACCAACTCCGGATTACGCTCACCCACAGTGGGAATGTGCCGAGCCTACATCGATTTGTTCACCGACATTGACATCTCATGTTTCTCTATACCACCTAAGATCACAAGTGAACATAATTCTGCGTCGCAACATGGAATTAATACTTGATTAATGATTAAACATTGATTCAATGCTGCGATGCAAGATATAAAGTTAGACTTACCATAATATGTTATATTTTATATTTTGATTTAATTAATTATGTTTCATTCACTACTGTTACTACTTATGTCTCTTATTTTAATTTACGTATATTATCATCATGTATTTTTATTTTTATTTATTTATTTATTGTTTATTTTACATTTGTTTTAATATAAGTTACTAATAACTGCCACACTAGGTAAAACCTGTTCTGTGGCATGTTCTCATTCGCCAGTTATGTTATAATAACGAATAACAATAGTAAAGAAATATAAACGTAAAAAAGAAAGCAGTATAGGTATACAAAAATAAATACAAATGATAAGATACAAAAAAAATACATAAATACGATATTAGAGTATATTTGAAATTATATAAAGCAGTATTACTTCAAAATAATTTTTAGTAAAATATGTTAATAAATTCATTACTATCTATTTAAACTTTCATACAATTATACATATCATTTTCTTATATCTGTTAACATTTACAAACAAATAGATAAATAAATAAAAACATGTTTATTGAAAATGAAAAAAATTCACGAAAATTTCATTCCGGTTGGATTGTATGTACCACACAGTCTAGCCGGAATAAAAACGCATACAGGAGAGAAATTGCACAGATCCGACAGCAGGCCAAATTGACCTCCCAGCCTGATTGCGCGTATCACTGCTCGGTATACCACAGTCGTACTACGGTCCACCAGAAATTGAATAATAACCCACGCTGTTATTTTCGGCGTATTTTATTGCAACCGCACTTGCTGCATATTTATGATCACAGTCAATGTTCTGTGTGTGGCAAAGCTTTATCCATATTTCTTTTTCGCGTATTGTAAAATATTAAAATTAATTGTAATTCGAAATTTTAATATTCGATATAACTTACTTCAACGGCAGCCCGACGTTTGACAGATAATTGGAAAATACATATGTAAATTTCTTGGTACATGCTCTTTTTCCACGGCCGGTTTCATTGCGTTTGGAATGTTTAAAAAAGTTACTACGGGCTTGTAACTTTAGAAACATTTATGAAAAGTTCGAAGTAATTACCCTTAAAAGGTATTAATTTCTTGGTAAATAAGTCGCGCTTTATTACAAAAAGACGTTTTTACTTGAAGAGAAGAGACGAAACTTAAAAACAATTAAAAAAATTTTATAGTAAAAAAAAACACGTTTTGTTTACTAGGAGATTTAATTATGCAAGAATAAATGTGTCTTAAGAATACGCGTGGGGGCACATACTCCCGCTGTGTCTCAATCCCCTCGCCTAAAGAAGGGGTTAAGTTTATCTCTGTAAAAAAAATTACTTTGTGTAATTGAACAAGATCAGCACTTTACATTTTCTAAAATTCGTAATTCGAATTTTTAATTTTCGATTTAAATTACTTTAATGGCAGTCCAACGTTTTATAGAAAATAAGTATCGCATTAACATTATAGGGCTAACTTTCTGGCCCGGTTGGAGACTCGAACCCCCGACTGCCGGAGAACTAGGCAAGTGTTTTGACCACAACAAGCGCGTCATATATTTTGGAGAAATTTGCGGAGATATTTTGATGTTTATTTACATGTTGGTGGCTACTATCGCTTTCAAAATTTTTAATCTAAAAGGCATTCCCGTTTCTGGAGACAGGCCTGGAATTCCTTTTCTGGAATACTTTCGAGCGCCTGTCTCACATTCTGTTAGTTATCGCTTGTATTAGAAAATATTCGTCCGTTCAGTACAACTTTTCGTTTTGGACATAGCCAGAAAGGCAGGCTGATGTAATTCGTCGACCGTTTTTTTCGGCCAAAAAGTCTCTCACAGTGGGCCCACTGCGACCACTCTAAATTTCAAATTTATGTAGATTTCTTCACATTGAATAATTTGAATTTTAGCGTACGGTGCCATGTTTTAAGAACCAGAGTGACATCTAGATGTTGTTGCTCTTTGATATCAAAGGTTAAATATTCCACGCGATAAGCGGTTACATTGGAGCGTACAAAATCGGTGAACTTGTTTACATTTAACATATTTATCCATATTCATGCAAAAAGTACATTTGTTTGATTTATTATTTAATCGATAACCATCTAATATAGGAAGACTAAGTAAGACCGCTCGAAATTGTAATTCCACCGCGTTGCCACCATTTTATCCACTTTGAATCGACATTAAAATACATAACGAAGCACTGAAAAAATACATAGGACTCATCATTGATAGACACACATACATAACATAATACCCATAGACAAAATAATTGAAACAATGACCTAACTGACGAATCCATTCCATAAAATACTCGAATACACACCAAAGAACATTAAAATTATGATGTACAGGATACTTTTTTAAGTTTACAAAGTAAAATAGGATACACGATATCTTTCTGGGAAACCTGAGATAAAATAGATACACGACCGTATTCTGAAATAAGCAATATTGAAATAAGCAAGCACAGTCTTTGTATAACATTGTAATGCCGCCAATTTAAAGTTTTAAATTTATGAATTCAATTAATTAGAAAGTTCATTATTCATGATTGTGAATAGCTTACGTTTTAGAGTTTTCTGATTGATTGAATTCATTAATTTCAAACTTGTCAAATTTAAAATGTCAAAATTGGCTGCATTATATATAATGTTATACAATTACTGTCGCGATTCAGAAATAGCAATATTGCCTATTTCAGAATTCGAAGAAAACTTTAAACAGACTTTAAAGACAACATAATGTAATGGTAAAACAATAACCTAACAAAAATCGAAAACTTATACACAAACTAAAAGACAGAGACATGAAATTAAAAAAAAATACTCATGAACCCCATCAACATCTGAATCTACATCAAGTGATGTGTTTTTTTTTTCATTCAATGGGAACATGACGTAGCTATTTTTTTTCATAACTTACTCCAATAAAAGAATTGTTTAATTTATAATTTATTATGTGCCAATAATAAAAAAAAATCACCTCCTGTACATTCCAGGTTCCAGGGGTGCTTTAGCCCCTCAATTTATTTTTCGCAATTTATTATTATCAATATTAATCTATTTTTGACCCTCTTTAACTTGGTACTGTTTCGAAAATTATAGGTTTATTGGTGAACGTACTCAAAATATTCTGAAAAAAAAATTTTTTTTCATAATATCTTTAAATAAAATAACTATTTATATTACACCACTTTATTAAGTTAACATTTAATACTGAACCCTGATGAAGACTCAGTTGTGAGTCGAAACTAGTTGGTGTAAACTCAATAAAGTGGTGTTTATTTTAGTTATTTTATTTAAAAAAAATTAAATACTTTGTTGACTATCCAAATATCAAAAATGTGATACGACACAACGGGACCTTGAAAAGTATGTTCTTTATTTCTATGATCCCGTGTCCATGTATTTTTTATTACACCATTAATGCATCTTCGCGGATATAATTAATTAAAATGACCGAATATTGCGCGTTGTAAACATTGATCCGAACGTTTAATCATTCCAAGAGACTTCAACTGATTATTTTGATATTGTGCCACGAATGACAAGCTGGAATGCTAAATTTTAAGAATTTCAATGGGCAATCATGTCGACGACCTGAATTGGTAAAGGAGTCTTAATGAAAGAAACCGATGTTCTTCCGTTTCCGCCCACGCGTGCTGGGCGGGTTGTGATTGGTGGAACGTGTCCTGTGCTCGGTACTTATATCTTCACACCTCGAACACTTTCAAATGTCATTCGGATTGTTGTTCCATTGTAAAGCTTTGTTGAATAGAATATTTTTTTAAATAATAAGGAAAATCATTCACAGAAACATATACAGAAAAAATATCTATTGAAAAAAAAAAATTTTTTTTACATCCATGGCAATCCAGGGTAATTTATAAATTTCGGCGAAGTAATCTTCTGATTTAAATGAGTTACTTTATTAATGAGACGTATTTTATCTCGTTGGAAGTTAGCTTCCATTTCCTTTTTAAAATTGAATTTTGGATGAACATATTCGTGTATCAAGATATATTATAGATATATCACAGAGACGAAGCTGTAAATGTAGGTATTAAGTTTTTGGGTGCTTATGGGGCTTACGACCTGTCATGTAGCTGGATTAAGTGATCACTTTACACAATGTAAGGTACAACAATTCCACACATGACTGACCACCACATCTTTCAAATGTTGTATAATATATGTAATTTGTACAACTTTTTCTGCGTATGATATTATTAACTCCATCTGTGGTTGAAATTTGTCATCCCCGTGAACCAGTATATAGATGTCGCCACTGGTAACGAGAAATATATTTTTGACTAGATTACGAAGCAATATTATTTTTATGTATATATTGCCGAGTAGCTTGTTGGTATAGTGGTCATGACGCTCACCTGATCGGTGGTTCGAACTCCATGTCTAGCAAGTTAGTCCTATTTTCATGGCACAGGTTTTTAGCTTTGTTTGAGAATAGTAAGAATATTGATGCGACACAAGTGTATTCCGTGTTCGCATCTCTATTTAAAAAAATATTAAAAATTGATATTTATCCGAATTATTAACATATACGTTAGAATACGCCTGAAAACTATGCAAGCCTTGGTATATTGGGGACATTAATATTCGTCAGATTATTACTATCCGAATATGTGCGGTCGCAGTTCTCATGTATTTCGCCGAAGTGGGTCGTTACATTGTTATTAACATGTGTGTAAGTGGGACGGGGGATAGCGATGATGAGATGGCATTTAATCGGGACAAGAAGTGGCGGGAGAATGCTTTAATTCCACAATAAACCGGGAGATGTCGCGCTTTGTGCCCTGCCACCGTCATTTATCATATCCGAGGGAGCGGGAGCCATTAGCGGGGCGGATTGGCGAAGGAAATTACTATTTATTCAGCTTTTAGATTCCGCTATCGATTGCAGGGAACGGTGTACAAAAACCCGAGATAATTACGCGTCACGATTATAGTCCACACATGTCACAACGTGAAAGCACTTCTCCCAAAAGCTTTTGATTGTGACGTGTATAATGTGTTTTCAAAAGTGGTGATGCAACGAATACTACTTTCACGAATACGAATATCAAACCTACACTATTCGGCGAATACGAATACGAATAATTCAACAAGGTAATAAATAATACACCACTGTTCTTTTTACTCCCTTTATTTTAACTCGTGGCGTCTGATTGATTGATTGACGCAAAAACTTTGCATCGATTTTTAACCCTTTTCCCGTGATCCAATCGAGCTGAAGCTTTGCAAGCAGACTCGTGGCGACGATCAAAAAGATCTATCAAATTTTCGTTAAAAAAATTAATAATTATAGTATAATTTAGGATTTTTCAAATTTTTAATGGTTTTTTCATACGACTGAGTAAGTTGTACGAAAATACTGAGACGCGTCTGGTAGACACTAAACCTGATTATAGTATAATTTTGGGTTTTTGGAAATTTTATACTACTCCCTTTCGTAGCGTCGCCCGACCGAAGTCCAACGCGTAGGTTAAGCGCCAAACCAGTTTCCACTAGTAAATGAGAAAGGGAGTATAATAAAAACTTGGTTTTTATGGGTTACTTTTTTTTAATAATTAAAAGCACAACATTTGTAGCTTTTCAGGCGTTAGGCGATTTCTTTTATCCATTTGTACATTGTCGAAAATAGCCTTTCTGAGGCGACAGTAGATGGCTTTAATGAAAAATACTTCTGGGCCAGTTTTTTCCCGGTAAAATATTGTATTCCTTTAGTACTTTGTACTAATTCTCCTTAGTTTAGTTATTAATATAAAAATATAACTACTTGTATACTGATATTTTTACTAAAAACTAGATTTGTGCAGAGATCCATTAAATCTAAATTGTGTAACAGACTGCCAATGAAGATAAAAGATGCAAGAAATGGGAAAATATTTATAAAAGATATTTTAAAATGGCTAAAATTATTAGGCAACGAAAAAATCAAAAAGGGACTAACGACGAATATTCCTCAATAAAAAATAAAATAAAATAAAATAACGACGTAAACAGTAATGTTGTACAAAGGATTATCCTAGTGAGGGGGCAATATTGTCATTAATTAATAAACAAAATCGAATCCCGGTATTGCAATTTTGGCTCGGGATTGATTTCACCAATGGAAACCACCAACTTTATGGGTAGGCGAAGAGAGAAATCTGCGGAAAGAAATCTGAAACACAGGTCAATTGATTGGAGGTACCTTTGAGTGATCATTTGATGCCAAACGTTTATCATCGCGATATCCCCCACCGACTCGACGCAATAAAAGACCGCCAACCATCCCAGTACTTACCTGCTGACCGCACGGAATGTGAATTATTAACTTTCAAAAGCATTTTGGCTGTCGAGCATCCACCGCGCGAGTGGTGAAGCTAAATATTTCAGTAGCGAAAATGGAAATAATAAATTACCAAAAAAAAAAACGAGATTCTTACCCAAAGGCGCTAACACAAGTCGTAATTCTCGGTCTTGATTCTTAATATTAAAAATTCATGCATCGATACGTGTAAGAAACATCTTAGCTCGATCTCCCCTTTTTTTCTGAAGAATTTCGTACTAATCTAGTAATCTCAAGAAAAATGTGACAAAAGGGGACTATACAAATACATAACACTCTTATAAACTTGCTGATTACTCATTTCATTCAGTTTGGACACTTTTTCATCAATTCGCATGTCCGAAATGCCGGAATACTCGCATGCGTTAATTTTTTAATTGCACTGCAATATTTTGTATGCAATTAGTTTCAAATTCAAATGACGCGATCGGGATCAAATTGCCCACAAGTAACCAGAGTCGTACATAACTTTACGCATGCACGCACGCCCAGAAGACAGCGTGACAATCTTGAAGGTGTATTATGTCGAACGTGTAGATAATTTTTGATTGTGTAGTATATTAGTGTAGTGTATAAGTGTAGATAATTAATAAGATAATCTTCCTCGTACGCGGATTAACGTGATATAAGTGGATTTGTATTTTTATTATCATTATTTTTTTATTAAATTTATACATATTTTCTTTTCTTATAGATCGTGCCAAGTCTTGTACAACTTGTCGGCACGTTTCTTTTCCATTTTCTTGCATAAGTGCATTGCACAATTTTTAGTTATAGGTATAATTTACATAGGTTAAAATATATATAAAAGATAATAACATTATACGAACATAATAAAACTTTAAAATAAACGTAGTTATGAGACTTGGTAACCGATCGACATAATAAAAAAAACATGAACATCAATATGAACTGCTGAGATCAAGATAAATAAAAAAAATCATGGAACACTCAAAATAAAAATAAAAAGGCATTGAGGCCAACAATATGAGGCGTGTGATTTGTCTAAATTTGCAGAGTCAATTTCCTTGTCTCCCTTCCTCTCCTCGTAGATTGGGTGATATTCTCGACGTGCTCCGATATTATATTGAAGAGTCGTGGCACTGTGTTCTCTGTTGTTCGTACAATGTACAAAAGCAATTCGATATTAAAAACAGTACATTACACAGGACAACGTTATCATTGCTCGCCTCGAACATCCCTAAAAGGGAATAAGACAAAACACAGGAAAAAAAAACCCAACAGAGCGCGCACGAAAAAATTTGAAAAGAATACGAATATCCAGGTTAGCGTCGAGCCGTCGGTCGGGAGGAATCTGTCCGCCCGCAGGGAAGAGTGATGTCCTAGAGTCCGACTCTCCCGGGTCCCGAAATAGCCCGCAGGACGCCGCCGCGGTTCAAGTCCCGCATCTGTGACGTCCAAAAATAAAATGTTAGCGCAGTCCTCTCTCCCGGCATTGCCTTCAGCGTAGGCAGGCACGTGGGTAGGCACCTCGCCTCGCGCTCTGCGGCCGCGTCATGGTTCCTTACAACAACACAACCAAGTTTTCAACATCGCAGTTACACAGTCTAATAATAGGGTTTCGCCATGGGATCGAATTAAGACAATATGAGCTGCGATATTATATTGTGGAATGGAAGCGCGGACGCTTGCCGAAGAATCGATAAGGCGACTTGAGGCTTTCGAGATGTGGACCTATCAAAATCAAATATGAAACTCAAGAATCAATAAAACTGCAACAAATTAAAATAATAGTAAACACGTTAAGGCGATCGTCTAGCAGAATGAGCAAATTTCACAATTTTTTCTCATATCTTCTCTTGCGTTTTTTATTACATTTTTGTATGGAAATATCTCATTTTAAAATTTATTCATCAGGTTACATATATTTTAAATACGAATATCTTATTAAAATGTCATAAACTAAATTAAATAATTGATTAATAAATTACCAAACCTTCGATGTTTTAAAAATGAAGAAAATTGCTCCACTTTGTGGGCCTTTTATGACTGAACGGCGTGTGAGATGTATTTTTTATTCAATAATATTATAAAGTTAACGATTATCTTAAATTTGTTACAATTATAGAAAAATCTGTTAATACGTTTACATGCAATTTATGTTTTAAAAAATACTGTTTTTTAAATTATTTTTATTTTTTGTGAGTTTTTTTCGATCTATAATTCTATAATTGTAACAAATTTAAGATAATCGTTAACTTTGTAATATTATTGAATAAAAAAGACATCTCACACGCCGTTCAGTCATAAAAGGCCCACAAAGTGGAGCAATTTTCTTCATTTTTAAAACATCGAAGGTTTGGTAATTTATTAATCAATTATTTAATTTAGTTTATGACATTTTAATAAGATATACGTATTTAAAATATATGTAACCTGATGAATAAATTTTAAAATGAGATATTTCCATACAAAAATGTAATAAAAAACGCAAGAGAAGATATGAGAAAAAATGGTGAAATTTGCTCATTCTGCTAGACGATCGCCTTAAGTCTGAAATTCAAGAAGCAACAAAATGAAATAATTGTAAACAAATCAAATCTGAAACTCAACAAGCAATAAAAATAACAACAAAATAAAATAAAATATGAAGTTCAAAAAGCGAAAACAAAAGATAGACATGACATCAATAATATTATAAACGACCGAATTCGTCCAGAAGAGCTTTCTTGTAGGCGGCTAGTGTTTCCGAAAAAACATCCGATAGGTAGCCATATTCGTTTCCTAACCTATGGAGCCTTCTAATAGGTGAGATATAAAGATGATTTACACTAACATTATCACAATGAAACGATATACTTTGTCTAGTGCTCCTGGAAGGGATGTAATATTTTTTTTTATTTAACTTGTATTAAAATGAATGAATTTTTAATATCTCAAATAAGTTACCGCAATGATAGTCCATAGTTTTACAGAAAATAAATCAGAAATATTGATAATAATATGCGAACCTTGATATAGCTTATCTTCGTAACTGTTGAAATGTCACCCAAAGTGTAAACAGTATTTCCTATTCAAAATTGAATGAAGAAGACTCTCCCAAACTTTTTGCTACTAGGTACGAGACATGCTGTGTACCATAATTGTAAATAAATAAAAATAAAATAAATCACATTTTGCAATTTTAGTTGGAAATAATAGATTGTCTCTCGGCGTTTTTATATACCTTTATATGTGATTCATCTAATTAGTTTAAAAAATGATTCGATGAATGAGGCCTGAGTTTACTTAATTTATGAAGAATAAGGCAGCCTATTAAAAAAAAACGTTTTGGATGAAGTCACTGATGATTAATAATTTAAAATGTACTGAATTCTAGGATATATGTACCTATCCCTTCTAAAATCATGTTTCCTATAAGTTTATAGGCTATGTTTCGTATAAAATCTCGAATTGTGTACATTATATAATTGTAATCCTCGATGACTGCATTCAATTTTTTTTTAAATATTGCTGTCTTTGATTTTGTACCCCGTATTCCATGGGGTATGGTGTCTGCCTAGCACCAAAGCACTTGCATGACGGCCAACATGAGGCCTTGCCACTCAGATCCTATCGACGATCGAATGAAAATATGCAGGCGAATTCACGCCAAACGTGTATCACGTTTTCACCTTTAAAACATTACAAAATAGTTAAAAGCCAAACCGTACTTGCCAGAAACATAAAGCCAAATCGTACTTGCCAGAAACATAAAGCCAAATCGTACTTGCCAGAAACATATAGCCAAATCGTACTTGCCAGAAACATAAAGCCAAATCGTACTTGCTAGAAACATAAAGCCAAATCGTACTTGCCAGAAACATAGGAGCAGGGCTAGTTTGAGGCAGGTGCGAGGGATGGCGCCTAGCACCGCACTCGTCACAGGTAAATAAAGATAACGTAGAATTATACGTATTAAGAAATTATTCGGTACTAGCCCAATTCTTAAAGGTGGCCCCTAAATCTTGTTATGCGCCAAAGATAAACGATAAAACGTCATGAGCAGATATGGCGAAAACAGTGACGGAATGTAATTAAGATAAATTATAGAAGTCTCATAGCGTGTACGGAAGTTTTTTATAGGACGGCCCATGGCTTACGACCTGTATGAGTTGGCTCAAACTGTACACAATGCGACGTTCACCAATTCCATCGTAAGAACATCCACACATTATCAATTATTTTAAAGTTTTATATATGTTCCAAATCTGAAAACCTTTCGTTTGTTTGACAGGACTGTGCTAGAGACATCTGTAGTTTATTCTCATGAATTAGTATACATATATAGATTTCGCAGCTGGTAATGATACCTCTATATTCTACAACTAACTAACTAACCATCACGCCGTTCTATCCAGATAGGATAGAACGCCGTATTCTTCTATCTTGGCACACCACTTTTGCTTCTGAGGTCAGCCACTTCTTCAGCTCTGGAAGGGCTGATCAACCATTGCCAGAACTGACATTTGCGATGGTAGGCCCAAAGGCATGGAACTCTCTTCCCTCCGTAATACGGAACAGTGCATCAGAGACAGTGTTTAAAAAAAGACTGCACAATACTATAAATTCGTATTTTATAGTTTGCCTCTTTTTCAACTCTCAAATAAACAAAAAATAACATCATCGATTCAGATCTCTCCATGAATACACACATCGGCAAAACTGTCAGTGCATGTTTTTATCAACTGAAACAGATTAAAAGTATTCGCAAACATCTTCCCTCTGAGGCAGCCCGTCTACTCATAAATGCATTTGTTGTAACACGTGTGGACTACTGCAATGGTATCTACGCTGGCCTACCGATGTTTCAGCTCGATAGACTACATTCTATTCTAAACGCTGCAGCACGGATAATATTATGGAACGTCAAAATTCTCCACATAACATCCCTTCTGCGAGAATTGCACTGGCTTCCTTTTTCCTGAGAGAGTAGAGTTCAAACTATGTTGGTTGATGACAAGGCAACTCATACCATGGCGCCTCTGTATCTTCAGGAGCTCTGTATTCCAGACAACATAAATGGGAGACGTCAAACTCTCAGTCGGCGTCTACTTCAGCGGTAGGAAGGGTTGTGGAACCGGCAAGGCATTTGCGGTGGCGGGCCCCAAAGCGTGGAACTCTTTGCCCTCCCCAATAAGAAACACGGATTCAGACACTTAATCATTCCCAGAACATTTTTAATGTTTTCTTTTACTGTTGTATGTTTTGAGCTATTTTTTTTTTCTCTTTTCTTTTTCGTTGTATTTTTCATTTTGTTATTCTATGCTTTTAGTATGTAAGAGTTTTTTGTGCGTAAAGCGCCCTTGAGGAGAAATTTTCACAAAAATGACCCCATATAAATAATCCTCCAATACTGCCCCGTGTCCTAGCTCAGCTTAACGTCTCAAGCCAGCCCTGGTGCCAGATAACAAACACATAAACCGTAACACGATAATATTGTTTGAATGTCTCAGGTCTAATCTTCAGCATGATTTATCGCGTCAGCCTCTATTGTGTGCAAGTACGAAATTATAATACTAATAATAACGATATAGGGCGAGCGTTTCAATCCAGAAGACAACATTCAGAGACCACATGTTGTAGATTTGACGGCACGTTGGTCTATTTCCTATTGTTCCTCGGCTAAAGCCCCGTTGGCGGAACAACAAGCTGTGCCGGGCACGTACGGAAAGAGCGTTGACTCTCTCCTTATTTAACTTTTGGCCTTTGACAATTCTCGAATAAAACGCTCTCTGTTTGTAAAGCCACGATTCTACGAAAATAATACCGTTATGGAAAAGGTAGGAAGAGTGGAAAATAATGAGGTACGGTGTATGCGGGATGTGGGCAAACCAAACATTACGAGTTGGCCTTTGAGTGCAAGCAGATCTTTTTCGAAAGAGTATAATGTAACACGCGGTAGGTGGTTGAACAACCATTCGCATATTGTCTTTAAATAGTAATTATAAATATTAAAGAAAACACATTATTATTGGGAAGTTGCAATTTCAGAACAAAGTTCTGTGAATTATTAAACAAATTTGTATTAATCGATTAGAAAAGACATGCAGAAAAATCAAAAATTGTCATGAAGCATTATGATATTTTGTGATCAGTTAGTTTATAATGTTTTCAATATTTCTGCAGTATTTACTCAAAAATGAACATTTTTGATCTGTCATAGTCTAAGATTGAGGTGCTATATGTTTTATGTTTTCTAAAATTGCAACTTCATGATAAAATGTGTTTTCATTTTTAAAAAATCATAAAATATATTTTTAACACATCTATAAGGTTATTTTTGCTATTGATTGTATGTGCCATATACGTAGATTAAAAATTAAAATAAATCATATACAAATATTGTATTGTCTTCGTCTCCTGCATCTTCTGTATCATGTTTTCTAGGCTATCCTGCCGTGTGTATCTAACCTTTCTGGGTGACGCTTCGAATCCCCAGCCTGTACTACCTACCTGAACCTGAATCACAAGCGGGGGGCGGGCTGCCGAGGGGGAGAGTATCGTTTACGCAGGGTCCTAAAGAATAATTATACAAAATTTGGTTAAGATCGATCAAATAGTGTAGGATTGTACGGAGGACAGACATTCAATTTTATAATACTCAGGAACGTGCACCAGGGTTTTTTTGAGTGACAAAACATGATAAAAAAAAATCAGTCCATAATGTACTTTTAAAAATATATATTATTTATATTAATAACAAGGAAACACTTTGCATAAACCACTATTTATTGAACCATCTACATGTTTCCGGGCCAATGGTCCCTTCATCAGAATACAACGAATACTAAAAATTTGAACTCTTATATCCTGATGACGGGATTATTGGCTCCGAAATATGATGATTATTCGTTTTCTTTCTTTGTTTTCTTGTTATTAATATAAATAATGTTATCAAAAAGTCATTTTTCAGTTATTGAAGAAAATATATTACCTACTCAAGTAAATAATGAAAAATAAAATCATCCTTATATGGACACAACACGTAATACAACTGAGTAGTAATCAGTCGGAAATAATCCAAAACGAATTATTGTTCTCATTAATTTGTGTCAATGTATTTCATACTTCTATTTCGGATTCATTTTGTATTCATTGGTAAGCCTTGTTCTAAAAATTTATTTCATATTCATAAATTATGTTATATTTTTAATTTAGCTTATTATGGAGAATATCGTTATTGTTTTAGCTTCCACTTTTGGATATAACTGATATAACTTTGGGTGTACCTGACTCCTTTACCTAAGACCTCGGTCTAGTTAAGGAGACAGTGAAAATCTTTTATATAAAACTAAAAAAAACAGCAATATAATTCACTGATAATTTAAACAAACGAAATTAAAAGAGTAAATCATAATTTAATCACTGTGTGTGCATTGTGTATGTAAAATATAGAATAACTAAATTTAAAAAAGTATTTCCTTATTTTTGTGTACACGTATTGATTTATTTATTGATACGAGTGCTTGGAAACATTTCCTTTGTCTCGATCCAGTTACAAAACACAAAGTTTATTCCACTTCATTGAGCGAACGATAGCAATAAGATCGTTTGATAAGAAAAAAATAAACTACGATAAATTATTAAATGCATTGTACCAGACTAGGTAGTTCTCGGCCGGCCGGGTCTACCGCTCTGACTTGGAACTGTTCAGGAAATAGATAAATTCTCATTCTATTTACGTGTCTTCGCATATTATATTCTACATTTAATCATCGGCATCTCAGTACTGAAATATTTATATAAAACGTATGGATTAATATAACGTATGGATTTATAAAATAGCATAAAATCAAAAAAAATCTTTGTATCCCTATTTCTCTGTTCGATTTTCAAATATCGCACCCCTAGTCTTAAACTATTAAAATTTTTTATTCACTTCCCTTCACTTCACTTTGAAATTCATTTTATTTTATTTTTTGATATATTTTTTTTTTAAATTTTATATTCACTTCCCTTCACTTCACTTTGATATTCATTTTATTTTATTTTTTGATAATTTTTTTTTTCAATAAATATGCACGACACTATATTCTATTTTAGTAAGTTCCTCAATAATAGCAAAATTACACTATGGTAACATTATTTATATTAATAAAAAGAAAACACTTTGTATAAAATCTTCTTTTTCCTTTTAATATACCTATATGGACAGCGCTTCCTGTGAGGTGGATACCCAGCTGTCCTTCCATCTTTTGGGAGGTCTTCCACGGGTTCCGTGAGTCTGATTATGTATACATGTAGAGAGATATAAGGGAGTCTGGTGGTGTCAATTCTCTGGACTGATAACATTATGTCCATTCTCTGGACGTGACTATATCAGTCCCTCCTTCGCTGTCTACTCCATCGTACAATGTCCTCAGCCTCACATATCTATCTTATTCTCGTGTTTTCTCTTATTCTATCACCCTCAGAGTCTTCATCTCGGAAGTCCTCCATGTATATGACCACTATTACTAAATAATCAACATGTTTCGAGGACGACATCTCTATTGACGACGACATAGCTGTTCCCTTTCCTAAAAGGTAGGGTCCAATAATCCCAAATGCCCAAACGCCACGCCAAAGTTGCAAATAACAGTTATAAATAATAGTTAACAGGCGTTTCAAACATCTGTCTAGGCTGTGCACTGCATTGGACACCTTGAGAACACATGGTTACAATCACTGTACCTGCGTCGCATTTCACTGAGTAACCCTGCACATGAAAACATTATTAATATCAGGGTTCGAGGATATATATCCGCGGATATATTACATGATATATATATGACGATATTTATGGCTCGATTTTTATTTTTGATTTATATCCAAGAAAACTTTCTGCAAATGTTAATAGATGGCGCTAGTTATATTTTAAAAAGTGCTATAGTTATTTTTTAGTTTCATTTGTTTCATATAATCCGGTTTTTATTTCACACAAAGAAACGTACACCCATAACACTACATTAGAAAGAACAACTTTTATAACTTATATATAATATGTAATTGCATATTTAAGCTTTTTTCAGTATGCATTTCATTTATTTAATAAATAATAATTCATATACAAAATAAATAAATAAATTTCGTAATTATTTCGAGTTTGTATCAATCGACGTGTGCAAAAAAGGAGAAAAAAAAGTTTGGATATACATATATCCAATTTTTGATATATATCGGATATAATTTTTTGATTTTTATTATAAAAATCGGATTTTTTCGAACCCTGATTAATATTATATTGATGATATCCATTATTTTATTTTGAATGCAATTACGATCCCTTTTGTGTAATATATTGTAATATGATAGCATGCTAACTTAATTAATTTTTCAATTATCTGGCGCATTCATTGCATATATTGTGGCACATTTATCTATGTGCAAACTTGTTGACGTACTCATTGTCCCGCTTAATATAATAATTTTGTATATGAAAATAATGTAAGTGTGGTATATTTGAATGAACTGATTTAATAAAATCCTATGTATTTTTAGAGGTAATTATAGTAAGGGGTTGAGAATAGAATGCTGGATACATTTGTAGTCTAGTCTAGAATAATTATTAATTTGCTAAAAGATTACGGTAATAATAATTAATCGATCAACACAACGCAAGAAAGAAAATCATTAGATACGTAAAATAAAAATAAAATAAAACAGAGAAATAAAGTAAAATGATAAACAATATTAAGGTCGCAGACGCATAGAGCTTAAAATTTGCGTACACACTTGTTTTTTTTTAAGAACAAAACATTTTAAGAACAAAACAAAACATATCTACAGAATTAAATTCGATGAGATTTCCAGTGAATCAACTATAGGCCCTCGTAGCCCAGTGGCTATAACACGACAGCTGTCAAAGCTCGCGTTGCCAACGAAGGAAGCTTTTTATAATTGTGTCGACTGTACTAAAAACTTTGTAATTACTAATAATCAATTTTATTAATTTGTTTACGTTGTGTTGCCTTATTATTTTTATTTTACTTTATCTTATTTTTGATTTAGATTTGATTTTATTTAATTTAATTATTATTATATTACTTGTACGTAAATTTTAATATATTGATTTCTCATTACCTCTGCACCCAAGAGACAGTGACGCGGTTTTGTGCGAAAACCCCGCCGCGCAGCACACGTGGCATAGGTAGGTGGTGTAATCTGCGGCGTGGCGGGCTCGACCGCTTTAGTATTAAATTAACGCCGGTCTGGATGGCGAAAGTGTAATTGCCCATAAAACGGCTCTGGATCGGAGGTGGGATCCACTTCACACTGTGCTACAAACTGCTCGCGGTCCTAATCTGTTTACTGTCTGTGCGGCCGTAAATAATTTTTGTGGTGGTGATTAGGGAATGCAATCCCGATCCCGCGAGATCTCGAGGCATTTTACGAGATCAATCCCGAACCGAAAAATTGGACGAGATTATCGGGATTGATCAGCATTTTTTTATGTTTTGTATGTTTAATTGTATATGTCTATACAGCTTTTAGTAAGTACTTAAAACTTATGTTCGTATCACATTCAAATAATGAAAATAGCTTTCAATAATATTTGCTGTATTTTATCAACCTAACATAGTAATAAAAACTATTACTAGTTAGTAGTTTTTACTCTACTACATTGACTGATTGATGCTTGGAAAAACGCCTACAAAAACTTTGATGCAATGATTTAATAATGAACATTTGCTACATTGCTATTCAGCTCTATAAACAAAAAAAAATACAAAAGTATTCGGGATCCCGATCCGTAGGGATCCCGCGGGATTGGAAATCCTAATCTCGAGGGATCCCGAAAACCTAGTGGTGAGCGAACGAATTCCCTTCGTCCGGGGTGTCTGAACCGAAATTATCACAGTTCGAAGTATCCCCACCCCCGTGTTAAAAATATCCGGTTTTAAGAGCAATTTTTGTTACTTGATTACGAAAATAAATCACATCCTACTCGGGCCGTCGGGGGACCGCTCCAGTCCGCGCCTGTGTGCGTGCACGCGCACCCGCCGCCCGCGTCCATTCAAAATAGCGCTCCCGGCCGGGGTTCATCCCCCTCGCTCCCGCGCGCGCCCGGGGAGGCGAGAGCGAGACGGCCCCTTTCCCGCACACGCTTCCGCCCGGCGAGGTTTCGGTTGTACTCTAGCGAAGGGAAAAACTACATTTCAAAATGAAGACTACAACACACACACGTTCACCAGTTTGAAGACTACGAAGTGTACACTACAATTGTAGTAAAAACTACTTGAAGTGAAGTAATTGTAGTACTACGAAATGAAGTGAAGTGAAGTAATTGAAGTGAAGTAATTGAAGTGAAGTAAATGAAGTGAAGTATTTTTTTCCCAAATAAAAATTTGGCGAGCTAAAAAAAAAAAAAAAAAGTCGCCAGCCAGATTTCTTCGTTCGATTCAAAAATTTCTTTTGGGTCCAAAATTTTTTCAAACCATGGGGGGGGGGAGGTTGTTACAGCTTCCAGAGATTTCTTCATATCTACATCAACTTTCCAAAAATTTCACGTAAAAAATGCACTATTTAAAGTGTGTTTCTCATACTTTCGATAACTTTGAAGTGTATGTACTTTGTGGTGTTCACTTTGAAATGAAGTGTACTATTTGAAGTTTATACTTTCAATAACTTTGGTGTTTGTAGTTTGTAGTGTGCACTAGAGTGCCACCACGATAACTAGGCGTGCGAGGGAGGTCGCCCCTGTCGCGAAACAGAAGTTGCCAGGTTGTAAATTTATTACACAATACATAATGTACTGAATGTCCGGTGACCAGTGTCAGAGCATTCAATATAAATTTGGTCGGATAACAGCGCGCTCCGTGGCGGCCGCTCTACATGTCAAACTGTCAGATGGTAATATTGGTCCATTATTTGCTTTTTCAGCTTCGCAAAACTTTAATACTTCATTGGCAATTGTTCTTGCACCACCCCGGACTGTTTTGGTTGTTTTGGACATAATAATTCAGTGTATATTGGTAATCAAGATGTCACAGCTCCCGAGCACGTACAAAATTGTACTGAATTACAGGGCGAGGGGTTGCCGCTGGGTGCGGGCGGGGCGGGTTTTAGTTCCAATCCTGCCGCACGCCAAGTTATGTTGGGCGGGCTCTACACATCAAAGTGTGCGAAGTGTGCACTTCAATGTAGTGTAGTACTACATTGTAGTAGTGAGTACGGAGCGGACCCATCACTATTGTACTCCCGTTCGCGGCGGGCCCCTCAGAGCTGTGCCCGCCCTTGGACCGCTCCGGACGCGAACGAAGCTTCCGGCGGCGTTTGTGTTTACTCCCGGCGAATCCGGCGTTGGATTGTTTTACCGACCGATCTTCTTCGCGGCCAGTGAAAGGTTAAAGGCCAATCCGCCGGTGGTGCGTGCCCTATCTCGCCGCGGCTCTCGCTGCAATCTCGCCGAAGCTCGCGACTCGTAATCGGTAAGTTGTTTCGGCGCCGAGCTTTCGTCGCATTTTTTGATAATGTTCTTCAAAACCATAGTGTTTTTAATGCGACCGTCAATCTCCCGCGTAGTGGTGTTAAGTTTTCATCGGAGGCATCAACGGCTGCCCTTGTAAACAAAGGGACATTAAATAACACCCAATTTATTCATTGTTTACAATTCATTAAGGTAACATTGCTTTTAAAGCGATACTGTGACTGCCAAGCTACTGTCTAAAAGATCACGTTTTTTTCTAAATTTATTTTATTTTATTATTTCTTAAGTTAGTCAATATTACAGTTTGTATATTAACTAGTATTTAACACTTTCATTCTTAAATCTATTACTAATATACTATCCATAATAACCTACATATTTACATTTACATCTAATCTAATCTTATGCTTTACAATTCTATACTATTTTTACAATAATTATAGCATTTGTTTTTGAATTCATTCATCATATTTATAATCTTCATGTTTGATTTGATTTGGTTTGATTCTTCCAACATTATGATTTTAAAATTATTAATTCACATGTTAATCGTTGTTCCCCAGGACCGGAATAATCCGGGTTCGTATTTCATTGACAGATGCATTTTTTATCGCGTTCTAATCGGTTAATATTTTCGCAGTTTTCATTTCTGTTTTATTTATTTTAATCGCCGATTCTGTTAGAAGAAATTATGAAAATCGTTTCCTATAAGTTATAAGTGTATGCTGTTGTTAGAAGACAATACCTTTTTTATTTTTTATAACACAAACCGGAAATGTGTCGTGAATTAATGATATCTTCGTTTCATTCGTGTTTCTTTCCGGCGTCGTTATAAGACTTGAATTTATAAAATATACATAAAACACTTCACTTACAAACTTTTACCAAGAGTGTCACGGACATTGATTGTAAAAAGTTTGTTACAAATTGCTGCATTTGCGACGTTTGTTTCTTTTCACAAAGAAAAACAAATTATTTTCTTTGACAACTTTCTGCTTTTATAACTCCGATCATTCTGCAATTTTCAAACTCAATCAATTTAAATACACTGAATTAACTACGTTTACTTTACGTAATTACTCGCCTTCAAAGCTTCTCCCTACCCCTGTGATGGTTAGTTAGTTAGTTAAATTAATTTTGTACGGTTGAATTTTGTGCAAGTTTTGTATTCTAAACAGGTGAAAATAACGTAATAAATATTTGCTACTTACATTACATAACTAATTTACTTTCTTACTTTTTTCTTTTTTTCTTTCTTTTCTAAATCGACAAACTTCTGTCCTTATGTTATGAACTATTCTGAACTTATGTTATGTATAACATTGTAATGCCGCCCATTTTGACTTTTTAAGTTTGACAGGTTTGAAATGAATGAATTCAATCAATCAGAAAGCTCTAAAATGTAAACAGACGTTAATGTATTCACTAACCAACTAAATAACTTACCATCACGCCGTTTCCCCGTAGGGGTAGGCAGAGAGGATAGAGCGCCATACTCTTCTGTCCTGACATGCAACTTTCGCTTCGTCTACATTCATACATCTTCGCATGCAAGCTCGACGGTTGTTCAGGCTTCTAACAGGACCATCTTCCAGTATCTGGTTAATCTGGTCATGCCACGTCTTCCGTGGTCGCCCTCTCTTTCTGGCGCCGTCAACACTTGCATCATATATCTTTCTTACCATTCTTTCCTCATTCATTCGCTCAACATGCCCAAACCACCTGAGCGACCCTATTTTTATTCTATGTATTATGTATGCTACGATCAGCTTTACATTCATTCCTAATATCTTCATTCTTTACTCTATCATACATGGATGGTGTATTCACAATTATGAATAATTCAAATTGTATACAAATCAAATTTGTAAACAATTTAAATTAAGTAATTCATACCCACCGCCATTTTTAAAAACTCACGATCTGCCTCCCCGGGGTCGAAAGTGTTTAAACCTAAGTCTGGCGAGTTAAGTAATGGTTTTGTAATTACCTTAGACGACTGCCTGCGTAGCTTACCGACTCAGGACTAAGTGTGTAAACGTGTCTTTTAACTGCAAGAAGTAAATAGTAAAACTGCATACTCGCTGTTTGCCACCGACGCGACGTCAGAGATTTCTGTCCCCGACCATCGTAATGTGCTTTGTGCTTCGACTCGAAGCATGACCGCGGAGGAAGAGACATCCGGCTTTCTGTAATCTCGGAATACGGCGTCTCTTTTACTCTGGCAGCTCGTTGCCTCGAATTCTTATTGTAATTTATGCGAATACTACTCTTAAATACACATACAAACACAAAAATACACAGTTTAAACCAACTGAAACAATAATTACCACACGGTCAAACAAACTCAATCTACAAATCCTAAGGACTAAGGAGCTATAACTATTTTGGACCCAAATTACTTAATTGCATGCTTGACGAATTAAAACAATCCGGGCTAACCACAATTTACAACCCTAACATAAAATACAAAATGAAACAGTGGATCCGAAACAAGGGGAGAGATAAAATAGGCACACTTACACAAACACACAAACACAATATAACCTCATATATATGATATACGATAAAGTTAATGGTGCACTAAATGCAATTATGGCCAATAAGAATCTGTCAAAAGAAGCAAGACTAGCGGTACATAATGGCGTTCTAGTGCCAACCCTTATGTATGGAAGTGAAGCCTGGAATTGGCAAAAGAGGAATGAAAGTGAATGCGGTGACACTAAGAGCTTGGTAGAAAATCTTTGTGTCATAGAGTGAGGATGAACAAAAATTAGAAGTAATGGAATGCTGGATGTAGTGGGTAGATAGAATAAAGAAAGGCGGCTGAGATGGTTTGGTCATGGGAAGTATGAACGAGGAAGGATGGTAAGAAAATATATGAGGCGAATGTTGAAGGCAACAGGAATAGAGGGCGTCCGCGAAAGACCTGGCACGATCAGGTACTGCAGGTATTTGAGGATGGCCCTGTTAAAAGCCGCAACAACCGTAGAACGTGTATGAGAAGATGTATGAATGTGGCCGAAGCAAAAGTGGTGTGCCAGGATAGAAGAGTGTGGCGTTCAATCCTCTCTGCCTACCCCTGCAGAGAAACGGCGTGGTGGTTAGTTAGTTAGTTAGTTATATGATATATTTTCTATTATGTTACTTTAAACACTTTATCTTAAATAAAATAACTATTTGTATAACACCACTTTTTGAGTATACACCAACTAGTTTCAACTCACAGCTGAGTCTTCATCAGGGTTCAGTATTAACTAGTATTAACTTATACAGAGTAGATTATTAACTAATACAGAATAGAGTATTAACTTATACAAAATTGTTATTTTATTTAAAGATATTATGTCTCACCACAATGTGTTTGCTTCGTGTGAAAATTTAAACACTTTATTATCTATTTACTATGTTTTGAACCTACACAATATTGTAAACTATGCCTGTCTCAACACAGATATTTCTAGTGAGACAGGCACAGTCCAAACAAAATCTTACACTTAAAATTAAATAGAAATAAATAAATAAAATAATACACCATTGGAAATATGCTATCAAACACCATTTAATACGGCAATGCAAACAGATACGACGCGTGACGCAAAGCTGGTTGCAAAAATCTATCTTTGTTTAGGTAAATTTAAATTATCAATACTGCTATTCTAAATCAATGCCTTTCACACAAATAACTTAAGCCCATAAGATAAAAATGTTTTCTTCGTATTTACCACATTCATACAAAATATAAACTAACTAACTAACTAACCATCACGCCGTTTCCCCGCAGGGGTTGGGATTGAACGCCACACTCTTCTATCCTGGCGCACCAATTTTGCTTCGGACACATTCATACATCTTCTCATACAAGTTCTACGGTTGTTGCGGCTTTTAACAGGGCCATCCTCAAGTACTTGTAGTATCTGATCATGCCAGGTCTTTCGCGGACGCCCTCTACTGTTGCCTTCAACAATCGCCTCATATATTTTCCTAACCATCCTTTCCTCCTTCATACGTCCCACATGACCAAACCATGTCAGCACTCCTTTCTTTATCCTGTCTACCACACTACAGCCAGCAAAACATATATGTGGTATAAAAGCAAAGGCAGCAATATCCAAAAAAAATGAATGCAGTCTTCGAGGATTACTAATTTAGAAAATACTGAATTATAATATAATATAATAAAGGTAGGTACCAACTTTAAGAACCACCATGGCACAACATTATTATACATACTTGGGAGTTAAATGCTAGATGTTGTCGTAGAGCAAATTTCAAGAAACATTCCAAAATACGAACAGTTTAAGAAAGAAGTCAAAATATTAGGTCCTTACGTATGAAATTGGCGTTTAGTATGGGAGGAACATAAAGCCGATTTTTTTTTATTATAATATATTTATTTAATCAAAGTATGTACCATTGCTATCTATGCACTTTTGCCATCTCATAGGTAGTTCATCGAACCTTTTACTAAAAAAACCATTCGGACGGGAATCAATAAACTCTTTGAAGACGGTTTGGACTGCCCCATCGGAGTTGAATTTTTTCCTTTGCAAGAAGTTATCCAAATTTCGAAAAAAATGGTAATCTGTTGGGGCAAGGTCCGGAGAGTACGGTGGACGTCCTAGAAATTCCAATTGAAGCTCCTCTAATTTGGTAGCCGTCTGTTGTGCAGTGTGTGGTCTAGGGTTATCATGAAACAGCAGTGGCCTAGAGCGATTTACCAGCCTCGGTTGTTTAGCAGCTAGCTTTTCCATCATGGTTTGCAGTTGCTGACAATAGACATCTGCCGTAATCGTCTGGCCAGATTTAAGAAAGCTGTAGTGAACGACACCAGCACTAGTCTACCAAACGCTCACAAGTAACTTTTTTGGAGTCAATTTTCGCTTGGGGCATGGTTTGGCTGGTTCGGCAGGGTTCAGCCATTGCGATGAGCGCTTCCGATTATCGTACAGGATCCACTTTTCATCACAGGTAATGATTCGATTTAAAATCCCTTCATTATTGTGCCGGTTGAGTAATGCAACGCAGCAGTCAACGCGCGTTTGTTGATTTGCTTCACTCAATTCGTGAGGTACCCACCTTTCAAGCTTTTTCACCTTACAATTTGCTTCAAGTGGATTAAAACAGTTTTATCACTAACACCGCAGCCTGCAGCTAACTCGGATGTGGTTTGCGATGGATCCGCTTCCACAATAGCCTTCCATTCTTCATTATCAACTTTGGTCTCCGGCCGTCCACGGGGCTTGTTCTGCAGGTCGAAATTTCCAGAACGAAAACGTTGGAACCAAAAACGCACTGTGTTTTCTTTTGCGGCACCGTCGCCATACACATCATTAATCCTTCGAGCCGTTTCTGCAGCACTGGTGCCACGGTGGAACTCGTACTCGTAAATAACGCGATATTTCAAGTTTTTCATTTTGTAAACTGAGTGACGCAAAGAAAAAAACAATTGAGGAAAAAACAAATGAATTATAATTTTCAAAACACAAATACATGAGTAAATAGCTGTATAAATTTGGATTTGGAATTCCTAACCAAAGAGAAGATATTTGAGATCAAATTTGCCAGTACGGCAAAACGCCAATTTCATATGTAAGGACCTAATATTTCCGTGAATATATCGACCTTATCTGTAAGTCTAATTTATTACTTGATTAACATTTATTATCCATTTTTAGAGCAATCCACTTTTTCTGGTACGGAAGGCACAAATTACTTTGTGTTACTGCCGCTAGAGGACGCCAGAATTAACCCTTTAATTCATTTTTTATTTTTGGACACATTTGATACAACACAAATATATTATATTCAAGAACACATTCTTATTGAGAAGTTGAATTTTTTTCAGAAAAAAGTTCCGTGAAATTTAAAACCAAATTAATTAATCAATTAAAAAGAAAAACATAAAAATCAAATCCACGAAAAATATCCCGTCATTCCTAAGGTAAGGGTATTTTTTTATTCCCTGTTTCCCAGCGATTCGCGTCGGGAACATTATGTATGAATTTTTAAGGATTTGTCTTCACAAGGCAAACGGCAATGATTTTATTTAAGCATTAAAATATAAAAATTATTTTATATTTTAATGCTTAATCTTCTCCGTAGTCACCCTGGAGCGAGCAGTTGCACATCGTGTATTTGCAAAACTTCAGGCATTTAGAGAAGTTTCTACATTTCGAGGCATATCTGGCGTTCGCTAACAGAATATTTCCACCTACTTGTGCTGAATTGACGATCAAATGTATGATAAAAATGAAAAGTTTGCAAATATTTTCACTTTAATATCACTTTACGTAGGGATATGATTCTGTTCGTATCGCATAGTAAAATAAAATAAACAAACTTAAATATATATTAAGTCGTATTCCATCATAAAACAATAAAAAAAATCATACAGGGCTTAAGATCTGGACCACCCTATAAAGACACCCACACACGTTTCCCTTACAAATAGTTTCATCTCTGTGAGACTTCTTTAATTTAACCTAATTAATAATTTTCCCTTTGTCTAGAAAATCCATTTATTATATTTATTGACTTATATATAAAAATATTTTCTGGCTAATAAAAGAAATTAAATTATTTGAAATAGAAAAAATAATTTTCAGGCATATTTTAGTTATTTTTATTTATTTACAAATATTTATTTATTTACAATTATTTATTTACAAATAAATAATTCGGAAGGATACCATACATACATCGAAAATAATATTGTTTAATATTCCTTTAAACTAAACAGGTGGATTCCTGTCTTGATAATGAGTCGAAAATGTTCAAGCAACCATGAACTAATATCAATAGTTGTGGAAATATGCAATATCAAAGTTTGAAAATAAGTCAGAAATATTGAAAAAATGCAAGTTCTGAAAAAATAATTTAAAAGGTATATATTTAGAAAAATAAATTTGATTATGTATAATATTTAATTAGTTATTAAAACTTTTCCTGATTTCAAAAATTTCTAATTCATTTGACTATAATACTATTTTATTTAAATGTAACATTTCTAAATCCTTGTTAATATAAAAAAAATCACAATTTCCAAAACGTTGACATATTCAGAATGGTTATTTCTATTTAAAAATTTTAAGTGTACCTTAATTCTAATATAAAAATTTCAGCAAGTTTTACCTAAGTGTATAAATATGATTGCATCATTACAAAAAAATTGAACCACAATTGATTTTTTATATGACAGGGATTAAATACGCAAATCTTAAAAACTCAAATACAGATCAACAATACAATATAATAATATAAGAAACGATACAAAATTACCAAAATCAAAATAAGTCGTTCTATTTAATAACATTTTCATTAATTCTGTCTTTTGATCTTTTTTATTAATATCCTTTTTAAAATGACATGGGATTTTATTAAATATTTTTGGTATGACGTATTTCAGTGTTTTTTGTCCATGCTTAATTATGACCTTCGAAATTCGTAGTCCTTCTTTAACCGTAAATCTTGTAGTATGTTTATGAATCAATCTTTGCTTACATATCCCAACTTCATGATATCGTGTAAATAGTAACATATTTCTATTATAAATTTGGTATATCAATATAAAAAAATTCGAAACTGAAATAAATAATTAGGCTTTATTTAAAATATATTGTAAATTTCACACTTAAAATAATTTCGACACAATTAGAAATAATGCAAAGCGTTCTGATATTGCAACCTGAATTTGATAAAGGTTTCGAGGTTTCATTTTACATACGCGGCAATTAATCTGCTTAACCTGAATCGTATAAGGTTTAATAATTAATTGGTTCACATCAACCTGAGCATATTTCAAATTTATTAAAAGATTTATGGGATGAAACAAATGAAATATTATTCTGACAAGTGATTAAACCTAAACGCACGAATGCGTAATAATTCTCCTCTAAACATATCTCTCTGAAGACGATAAACAGGCATTTCTTAATCTTTTACTGTCTTAATTAATAATATTGATGATTTTGTAAAAAAATTCAATATCTTTCAAATTATCTATAAATTAATATATTTTTAATATTAATTAAAAATAATTGGCAAATGAGATACATTTTAATAATTTTTATTTTTGAACGCGTTCATTCGTGGTGGAATTCTATTTTAATGCTTTGATTTAAACACTCTTTACCACTATATTGATTTTTGACCGTATACATAGGTTTCAGCTTATCACGACCATATTTACGAGTGCATTATTCTCTTAAGTTTGGGCTTTTATACGATTTTGTTACGTCTGGGTATAAAATGATTACAAACTTAAAAACATTTTTTATTTATCACAGTACTTAGAGTGATTACAATATCCGCTTATGTTAATGAATCATAAGCGTGGGGTGGATATTAGCAATTTTAGGTATGTGTTAGGCATATTATTAGTTAGGTGTTTATTTATCTAAAAATAACTAATCATCTCCTTCTTCTTCGTGTGCCTTGTCAGGCCCCCCGACGTCGGCGATCACCTGGGAGAACGTTTCCCCGTTTAGAACAGTGCGAAATAGCTCTTCCACGCTTCTTATTCTGGTCTACTCTTGGATGTTTCGAGGACCGGAATGCCGTCTCCTTCCGATCCCTCTGCAACCCTCAATCTTCCCCATCATGACAAGCTGAAAAATGGAGTACTTTTTATTATTTGACCAAAGTATGAAATTTTACGGAGCTTTACTGTATCGAGTAACTGTCTGTTTGTGTTTGCTCTACGTAAAACTTCATTATTACTAGTTGTCAGTCCAGGATATCTTTAACATTTTACGATGTATCCGCATTTCGAACGCCTCTAGGCGATTTGGAGTATTCACCTTCAGCGTCCATGCTTCAACACCATAAAGTAGAACTGACCATACATAGCACTTGATCAACCTCTGTGTGAACTTTAAGTTTAAGTCATCATTACAGAGTAGACTTTTCATCTTAGTAAATGATACACAATGTACACGCATTCTTTAATATTTAACTTCTCGTCTTAATTAATTATTGATGATTATAATTTTATTATTATAATTTATTTATAATATTATAGTAAACAATGAAAAAAAAAGAAGATTTATAGCAAACTTTCTAGCACTGAAGCATATTACCACAAATAAATAAAACAAGAAGAACAAGTAGATAAAACATACATAGTTTGAATCATTAACAAAAATAACCGTCATTTTTACGGGTTGTCGCTGGTCGAATATATTTGTGAAAAGTAGCTTAGGGTAATTACGCAGTTCCTCAAGTAGATATTTTGGAGGATCCCTTAAAAATATAATTTTTAGACATGTAAATAGATTGTTATAAAATGTAAAATTTTATCACTTGAGATGGTTAAACTTAAATTTTATTGACATTCACATATATTGTGATTGCTCTGTAATATTCTGGTTAAAAAATTCTTTTTGTAAGAGCGTGATTTCATGTTGTTTTTATTTTCTATCCGCTCCTTATCATGCGTTCCTGGTATCATGTCCCATTTATTTCTTTAAACACATTTGTAAATTTATTTACAATAACCATTTCTGTATACACAATTATTTCTATTTGCTTCTGTAAAAATCATCCAGTATGTAAGTATGTATATCAATGCAATACGAAAAATCAGTATACAAATGTGTGGCGTTCTATCTCATCGCCCTTGTAGAAATACGCCGTGGTCTTACGTACTAATGAAATGTTTCTAATAAATATTTATAACATTCTGAAATTACACTAAGCAAATTAAATTGCAATCAAAATATTTACTTTTCTTCAAAGACATCAAGATTAATGTTTACAAGCAGAACAGAAAATAGTAACCGAGTGTTGTTACATCTGAGCCCGCGTACATCGCTTTTTACTGACCGTTGCATTTCTTTTGCTACATCACTATTCTCCCAACGTAGGCCAAAACATATGCAGGGGAAACTTATTTAATTTTTTATTTGTGACTAGTTATAATTCTTCGCTCAGCGTCAACGTCTAATAAAAATAGGTCAGTTGAAGTAAATCGCGTCTACAAACCCAATTTCAGTGACCGTGCTTTCGCGGTGGCTGTGTAACGATATTGGCCTATTCAAATAGACATTGCTGATTAATTATACGCAAATATCTATCTGCTAAAAGCTCATGATAAGGAGAAGCTTCACAATTCATAAATACTCTATAATTAAATATTTGCCGGGTAAGTAGGTGCAGACGAGCCTTTATTATTTCTGCGCGCGCGCGTGTAACGCATGCTTTATTTTATTTTGACGAAGCGAGCCAACCAAAGACGGTTGCCGGCGAAACGGATCTGGCCAATGGGAGGCGTTCTGAGTTGGTGGACTTTACACGTAGGTTGGAGTCAAAAATGGCGAGAAATTTTGACTATATAAGCCATACAAATTCGAGGAACGGCCCTTTTTCTTCAGCATCAACGTCGGCCGGAGGCCCTTGTGGAGAGAGGACCGAAATACCATCAGTGAGGCAGAGAGGTGGTAACACTCGAAGATACAGCTAAGAACTTCCAATATTATTTATTTCTATTGCCTTTTATGTATGTTTTATGTACAGATATGAGATTTCAAAGTGGTCCAATTGAGTCGATAATTATTATTCGTAGACTTCGATCGTACCGCACAATGTATTGAAATTAGAAATCTGCGTCTTTCCAGGTAGCGGAAGAATGAAGAAAGATAAGATTAAGATGAGATTTCGAAAATAACGTGTGGACATCTCCTCGAACGGTAGATAATTTCAGACAAAGCGTATAGATCCTATCGATGTATAATATTCGTTTTAATTACTGTTTATGTACGATTCCAAGTTCTACCGGGTACGAACCTATTCTGAAGTCGGTTGATAGGCGGCTAATTTACACGTACTTTTGTTGTCGCTCGATATATAAATAAATGAATCTAAAATGGACCAATTTGTTCAATAACTTACGTAGGCTGTGTATGTAGTTATATTACGCAATATATTGCAATTGGGAAGATTTTGGCAAATAGGAATTTATAACGTTCTCAAGCTAATATTCAATTCCCATGAGATGAAATACATTTGCCGAAGCTAGAATTGCGCGTGAGCGATGGAAGGAGGGAGAATGTGTATTCTTTTGCAGATTTGAAGCTGGCGGAGTTTTATAATAACGAGCAGCATTCTCGATAGAAGGAAAATGAAGGGCTGCACAGGCGCTGCTAATTGCTTAATTTTGGAGAACCCGTAATATGATTTTGGATCAGGATGCCATCTCAGAAGCAGACCAACTACAGAAATAAGATAAGAATCTTTAATATTATTTATTCTTGATATTTTCTTATGTGTATCAAATGGAATGTTCGTGTTACATAATTCGTCATTGTCACATAATCACTATTCATTTCATTACGTGGGTTCAGAGTTCGACGGTAACGGACGCGGTAACAAGTTGGTACTTGTCGGGACGTGACGTCGGGATTATTTCTTAATTATCTTTAGGATAGAAGCGAGGTCATTATACGTGCATTCTGCATTTCAAACGTTTTACTAACATATATAAATACATATTATTGTGTTTTACAAATTGAATAGGATCGCGGGAAATAGGCATTTCGTCCGGTTGTGCAATATTAACTTCCAATGTAGCATAATGAGATCTTATTACCGGCGCTAGACTCTCAAGGTTAGGCACGCGGGGATTATAAATGGGATAATGAACGAGAACCGAATGGGGAGTTCGTCTCTTCTTGGTCGGGGGGCGAGAAGCCGTTGCGTCTTTCACGCCCCGTGATCTTGGGAGGCTGAATTTCGATTGTGATAAAGATGAAGTTAGATTTACTCGCGTGCCATAAACAACTATACATAAGTCAGGGTCGAATGTCGGAGCGCGCGTTCTCGGCTATGGAGGCTGATTAGAGTGGGAGACATCTTGGATTTGGGACTAGGTAAGGCTATCTTAACTGTATCTACCCGGTTAAGACAGGGTTTTAAAGCCAAGAATTACAGGATAGTCTGAAGGTCCTGGAGCGGCGACCCTCAAAGATCTAAGGGGAAGAACCTCTCACATCTTTTCAGGCCCCTTGGTGCGACGAGCTCGGGCTCTGGTTATGAATGTATGTGAATGTATTAGCTCCGTACTCAAGAACGAGATAGGACGTTCCTCATGAACGAGAAATTATAAGATGCAGGTAGCAGTTCGACAAATACTTATGCTCGGAACCGCTTTAATGAACGAGATAGGGCGTTCATCATGAACGGGAAACTGCGGGAATCAGTCAGCAGTTTAACAATCAACGTTTACGATCGGGACCGCATTTAGGAGCGCGATGGCATTACTAACACCATCATACTCATCATTCACCACTTTTCTAACTTGCTGTATACAGAAACCTTTCGAGGTTCTCCCTTCCCGGCCAGCGAGAAACATATCAGGAATTTCACAATCAACTGTAATAATCATGCAGTAATACCATCATTTAATATCTCTAGTCAATAAGACTACACCGTGGGATTAATCACATCAACTATAATTGGCGATGCTAACATGGCTCTGACTGACGCACTCAGGGATGAGTCTTTTCCAGTCAACCAGTTAGTTCATTCAGCCCTCTTCAGCAGTAAACATCATAATAATCCGGCTCATGTAGCCGCAACGTGGGATCCTCATCATTATACACCAGTCAATTTGACTGGTGTATAATGATGACGGGACAATATATAAACCTTAATATCAGACGCGGGATTTCTTCCTGATATGTTTGTCGCCGGGAGGCGAGGACTTCGGAGGATTCCAGCAAGAGCAACAGAGTCTCGGCTTGATCTTGGTCTGCAGCTTAGCATGGGAAGCTATTAATTACACAGGAGGTAGCTACCGGGTACAGCGTTGTCGTTGGGGCTGTATCCCCCCCTGGAGGGGGGGAGCCTAAAATCTACGTAAAAGTAAAATCAGAATCAACTTGACTCTTATAAAATATGACTTACGAAAGAATCAAAAATTTCGATTTAGAATCACGGGTTGTAGTAAATTAAATATCAGACAGAACCTCTCCGAGCCTCTGTTGCGCCTAGTTGTTATGAATATATGTTTACTCTTTCCACTATATACCATGAACAGATAAATCGGGCCGAAGACCACCGAACGCGCTAGTGGTAAGCATTGTATGTATGTATTCTGGAGAACCCAGCCGTTAATTTGCATTTCGAATATTGTGTGGGTGTCTTATAAGTATAATCCTGTATTAATCGACAGTGATTTATCTAATCTGGATGACCGGTAGATCCAGTATACTATTGCATTAAAAAAAATACGTTAAAAAATAGATATTGCGTGTTGTTGCGCAATACTTGCGCTAAGTTCCTATTATGTACCGTCGGTTGTATTATGTGGATACCAAGTTATACTCAGAACTCCCTAGGCTGTATTTCGCACGTGATATTTGTCAATCTAAATATTCCATGTAATCGTGACCTCGCACTCAGCCGTGGGATCCGACCACAGGTTCTAATATGAAACATCGGTAACCAGTCGGCATCGTTCTCGGCGGAAAATCTACGTAAACATATCTATGTTCGCGACACCGCTACCGGTTGCGAGGAAATGACGGATGCGTCCTTCACGATAGGCCATTTTGTTAGTCTGTTCAATCGATCGTCATTTTTGAGTCCGGCTCAAGTTGCGCGTTAATAATGTTAGGTTAGTTTCACCTCGTATGAATACAATGGCATTTCTTCTGCTACGCTTCTAAAAGTAGTGAGTGACCGCGTCACATCGAGGAGTCCTAAATTACTATCACTAGACGATTACTGGCCAAATTATATGTTAGACTATACGTAAACATAATTCAATCACGTAAATAAATTTAAAGCATAGCTTTGAACTTGCAGAAGTAAATCTCAAATAATATATAAGACTTTTAACAAATAAACTTTAAGTAAAATCATTCAAGCTCTTAAAACTTATTCTTAAAGCCTTCTCTTTTAAACTTTCGATTCAAACTTCCTTCAAAAAAAAAAAGCAGCAACTACAATACGACCCCGTTACACACCCCTTGTACCCAGTCGTACCCAGCCCAATCGTTACAGCTGGACCAAATTTCTGGAATAAAATTACCAAATAAACTGAGATAAACATACAGCTTACCGCAGTTCAAAAAACAATTAAAGACGCATTTGTTTAGACAATAATATAAAAACCTATAGAATCAGACCGTTACATCACTTCGTAAAGTTTCCCACTCCTAGTACGCACTCTGCGAAAATGCACGATTCTTTCTAGCACTCCCAACTATTTTAGTTTTAAATGTTAATTTCATTTTCTGCATGTCATCTAGTGAATAAGTATGTAATAGTAAATAAGTGTTTTTAGTCAGTAAGATGTTTTGTGTGAAGCGCCCTTAAGGTGAGAACTTACGAAAACGACGCTATATAAATGATCCAAATATTATTATTATTATTAGTTATCTTAGTTTTTCCATTGCGATGAAGAATGTACTTTAATAGCCATGTCCAAATTTTATTATATAACTAGCTATAACCCGTCAAAAGTAATGTTTTTTTATTATATATTTTGGCCACCAGTTAAGACAGCGAGAACAGCGCTATCTAGAGTAGCGTAGTGCCTTGATAACGTTAGTGATAGAAATTACTGAAAACAGAATTAGGTTTTTTCCTTCTCATACCTCATTATTATTTGAGCCATCTGTTAGCGTTAGTGACGGACTTTTTTTTCATAGAGAATTATATATTTTAATTAATGATAATCAAAATACATCTTTAAATGCAAAAATAACACAGTTTGCAATGAAAATCTTTATATTGCTGGAACGAAACTAGAGAAGGTGCAAAGTATTGTATACTTAGGCTGCAATTTAAATGAAAAATGGGATCCCTCGGTTGAATTCAAATGCCGCATTGAACAAGCTCGTGGAACCTTTATCGAAATATATTATAAACGAAAAAAATATTGCGTTTTCAAAATAAGTATTGTTTTGAAATTGTTATTAAATAAAATGAAAACATTGACTCTGCTTTTTAAAGAAAAAATTGTTTTAATTAGATTTATTTTTTTAATATTTAGATTTTTTAAAAATATTTCAATTAGATGAATATTAAAATTAATAAGTGCATCCATTACTGTATCGCTTATGCCATTATTGGTATTAACCATTAATCAAAATATATAGTTCTCTATGCAACGATGTTAGAAGAAAAAAAGCATTATTCTCTATTTCACAATGTCCATCAATAACGTTATAATGACTCTGCGATACTCGAGATAGCGCCGTTGTCACAGCGATAACCGGCGGCCGAAATGTATAATTAAAGTACGTCATTATTTACGGGTTACAGCTAATGAAATTATAAAATATTTAACCATTACAGTCATTCAAACACACATTTTTAAACGAACGGTCTTTTATTTTTATAGATAATAAAAATATTTTATTTGAATTATGAAAGCTACCAAAACAGTTCGATAAACAATTTATTTATTTTCATAACCTGGTTTATTCAAAAACATTAGAAATTTATTGCCCGTTTTTGCGCTTATTTTTCCAAAGCGTCAAATTTTAACGCGCGCAGTTTTGTATATTTACCAAACATTTGTAAACAGATTTATGAAATTTAAAATAAACACGGCGATAAAAAAGTATCACTGTGCAGGAAAACGCCTGTCAAAGGAGTCTAAGAGGATTGTGTACTGTTGGTCAGGGCTTTGAAATTTTTTTGTACATATATAAACTTTAATAACCAAATTAATTAATCAATTAGAAAGACATACAGAAAAATCTAATTCACGAAAAAATATTAGGTTACTACTGGGATTCGAACCCAGGTCACCTCCTTTCCGGGGCCGGTGCTCTGACCACTAAGCTATAGCAACCCTCTATGTTTCCGTGAATATATCGACCTTATATGTAGTTCTTATTTTTATTAATTGATTAATTTTTATTTCCATCTAGCGGTGGCATTGCAAAGTAATTTCAACTACCGTATCAAAAAAGTGGATTGCTCTATGGACAACCCTCTATGGAAACATAGAGGGTTGCTATAGCTTAGTGGTCAGAGCACCGGCCCCGGAAAGGAGGTGACCTGGGTTCGAATCCCAGTAGTAACCTAATATTTTTTCGTGAATTAGATTTTTCTGTATGTCTTTCTAATTGATTAATTAATTTGGTTATTAAATATTTCACAGAACTTTGTTCTGAAAAATTACAACTTCACAAATATGAATGTGTTCTTGAATATATATATAAACTTTTTTCATTTTTTTACAAAAGGTATTAAATCTCATTTCATCGCAAAAATTATATTACATTACATTATTTCGAAATAAGTTATCAGTTGTAGATGAAATTCTCACCCTTTCATCATCATCATCATCACTCTTGGCTCTACAACCCCTGGCGAGTCTTCCTCCACTCATCTCGGTTTTGTGTCAGCTCTCTCCAGTTCAGAAGCTCCAAGGCAGAAATGTCTTGAGGACGTTATCGTTTCATCTTAATTTTAAACTTTCTAAGTTCTTTCGCCTTATCGGCCTTGAATTCAGAAGGGACTTTGGTGCTTGATGCTGTCATTCTCTCCACATGACCCAGCCACCGAAGTCTTTCCAGTTTTATAAATTTTGTGACGTTTGGCTCCTTAAACAGAGTATAGAGCTCATTGTTGTAACGTCTGTGCCAAAGTCCATTTTTTAAAACCGGTCCAAAGATACGTCACAAAAATTTCCTTTCAAAAACGTTCAGTGCTTGCTCATCCTCTTGTTAGTACCCACGTCTCAGTTGCATACGTGAGTACCTACTGGCCGAATAATATCTAAACTAATATCTTGGTATTTCTGGACAGCAGTTTGGATTTTATCTGCTTTTGTAGGTGGAAAAAACAGCGATTATTGTTTTTTTTTCTCAGGGAGCCTAGGTATGTAAATCTTGGTACCGTTTCAAAATTTTGACTTCGACATGAGAGAGTTAGGAGTTGGGTGCTTCCTACGGCCATGTAATTGATCTTCTGCTATAGCTAGACCGCATTCAAAAGAATGTGCGCAAAAAATATGTGTGTTGTTACGATACAAAAAATGAACACAAATGAAGTTTTTCTAGTAAGTAAGTAACCTTTTTTAAACTAAAAAATATATATTGAGTTAGAATATCATATTGAGGCTTGTAATACGGACTTGCCAGGTAACTTTTCCCCGCTTAGCTTAGTTTAGCTAGGGAATGGTCTTTTGATTGTGGTCGACCTATAGTTTACTATGAGATCCATGTTTTTGGCAGAACTTTCAAGATTTATGAAGGCATTACGTAATTTAAATTACATTTATTTCATTTAAAAAAAATTGATATGTACTAATTACATTTTTGGGTTTTTCTGCGAGTTTCTTAAACGTGCAATCAAAAGTCGTGAAAACAGGGCGCCAAATACTTGACAGTTTGTGACTGTCGTCTCTATTGAAATTAAGATGCTTGTATATTTCAATGGACTCTCTAAGACTTTTGTCTTGTCAAATCCGATGAAATGACTGAGATTTCCTTTGGATGCATGTTCGCAGATTTTCGATTTGTTGGAGTTATTATATTTTACTGCCCCAATATAATCCTTCAAACGTGTAGTGATATTGCGTTTGGTTTATCCTACACAGAATGCTGCAAAATCGCAAGTATTCGCATATCAAGTATTTGGCGCCTTGTTCTCACGACTTTGATTTCACCTTTAAGAGATTCGCAGAAAAGCCCGAAGATGTAATTAGTACGTATTTCAGCGAAACGTCGAAATTTGCTTCTCAGTGAAATATACGGTTCGTATAAAATATCCGCTTTATTTAACACATAAATATGTCCAACGACCGTAATAATAACCTTAACTCTTTAATACTTCTGATTGTACATATTTTACAATTAAGCGAGATCGTCACAATGAGATACCACTTGTGGTACGTGTATACGCACAACCCTCTTTTTGTTTGGTAACCCTGGTGCACAGGTGTTTTTTTTATTGCAGGCTTTGAAATACATAGTTTTCAAAATACCAGATTATACAGAGCGGGTGAAAAGTCTTTGCCTAGTATTTTTGTAATATGGGAAATATCTGGGCGCAGTTGGGGCTTAAACACAAAGCCTTCACAGAATATTTCACAACAGCATACATAATCCGGCGTGTTAGCAGATGAATTAAAATTCTCTCCGCTCAGGATACTATTATAATCTGCAAAAGTTTCCTGTCAAAATTAATATCCAACGTGAATTTTTATACGAAGAGAATTAAATTAAGTCAGAGGTGGTGAGTATTTATTTAACAGCATGTTTTTATCACTGATCGGACACTATTTCTTCAAAGTTATTATTTTTATTTCAAATTTTTAATAATTTTAGGGCCTTTTATATAATTGATATGTAAATTTAACAAACGAATATAGGTATATAAAAATGAGTGCGTGTGCATCCGCTTTGTAGAAGAAGGTCAAAAGACTATGATGCCTACTTAGTGCTAACCATATCAAGTAGTCAGTACTCTTTATTTGAAAACAATATCAATATACGCATTAATAATTAATATTGTGGCGTTCGGAGCCGCCACGTGTCTAGCCGTACGCACCTGACCTACATCCGCTAATCAGAGCTCGATTCGGCTGACTCGCTCCCGGTTGCTACAAAGACAGCTTTTCTGTCACACGCACGTGATACTCCTGTACGTTACACGACCTGCAAACTGTTTCAATAACTGGCAACATTTAATAGTGGGTATCACTTGTACCTTGTACCCCTGTACTGATCTACTCATTACTGCCTTTGTTGTACACATTCATTCACACTACATACGCGACACTCGCTGAATATACGCCACACGCTGACATAAGGGGATTCTTCTGGACGGGTGGGAATCCTCTCCAACACAACCTAATCCGCCAAAATATCAAAGTCAAAGACCTCCTAAAATTGGCGAAGGATCAAGACTCTTAGAAACAGACGGGTTTCATTGCCAGTACTACTAAAGAGTTTGTGGGACAGGACAACAGAACCAGACAGTTCGTATATTTCTGAAAGGATTAAGGAGCCATTCAAGGAAATGTACGGATTTTCTGTCTCCCATTATTTTGCTTTTGAGTCGAAGATCCAAGGAAAACCAAAGAGACATTTATCACTCACATCCAGTCAGGGAGAGACTCTAAGCATAGAAGACCCGGTGAATATTAACAGGAATGAAGGCTTGAAATTTAAATCTTCATGGTTTTAAAGATTATGTAAATCAGTACGAAAAAATGATGAATACACGTATATCATCATCCTCCAGTGGTAGACACACAAAATTATTTGTGACTGTCGCGTTTTAAATAATATGTGAATCAATAAATACAGGGACAACATATAAGGTAGAAGAATTGACGTCAATGTACTAGGTTGCTGTGGCGAAACTAGATAACGCGCCACTCCCGGATAGAGTGGAGGTCCACGGTTTGAATCCGTGTCAGCTAAAATATTTTTTCGTTGATTTGTTTTTTCTGTATGCTTTTTTCTAATTTATTCATAAACTAGCTTAAAAAGCACAGAACTTTGTTCTAAAATTGCAACTTTACAAAAAAAGTGTTTTGTTTAATACCTATATAAATTAATATTCTTTTTTTGTATTTCTTGAACATTCACTATGAAATAATTTCTAGACATTTTGTTTGAAGTAGGTACGCTTTGTTAATGTACACTTTACCTTATGTTTTCTAAAAGCCATGGAGGGTTTCAATAAATAAATAAAAAACATATATGTAACAAGTAATAAAATCTCTGATAAAATTTAACAAAATCACTTTGTACAAAGTCACGAATTTTATTAAATCAACTGGTTTCGTTTTGTCAGTGCGTATTAAAGCTATTTTTGACTGTAAGTGTTTTAAACGACTATATAAACGTTATTCATAATTAAAAATTTTATATTTAAAGCATTAACTTTGTGGTTAGATATTAAAAAAGTGTAAGTTAAATAGTATAAACCACTACCAGAATTTAGGTTCACCGATTTCGAGACGTACCCGTCTTTTCGTCAGGACCAACACTACACTAATATGTTCACAACACTATACACCACAACCATAGTATTGTTAACTATAGGTTTTAACTATATACGCGTTAACAACAGGTTAACAATACTATGGTTGTGGTGTTTAGTGTTGTGAACATAATAGTGTAGTGTTGGTCCTAACGAAGAGACGGGTAGGTACGTCTCAAAATCGGTAGACTTAAATTCTGGTAGTGGTTTATATAAATTTAACTAACACTGTTAAACTTGTTAAAAGGACGTTAAACACTGTTAAAAGGACGATTTAAGGGAGAAGTTTGAAAGGAAAATTGTTGAAAGGCTGAGTGTAAGGAGGATGAGTGATCTTAGGATAGATGATGCATGGGATTACTTAAAAAATACCCTTTGCGAGTCAGCGAAGGAAGTCTGTGGAACAGCTAAGCAGGGAAGGAAGAAAGGGGATGCATGGTGGGATGATGACATAAAGGAATTAGTGAAAGAAAAAAGAAAAGCGTGGCTCCATCTTCTGACAGTGAGTGAAGATGAATACGCGGGGGCAAAAGATGTATACAATGCGTGTAAAAAAAGAGTGAAAGCAGGTGTGAAAGAAAGGAAAGAGCGGCTGAAAAGAGAGGAAGGTTTGAAAATGTCTAAGAATTTTGGGGAAAACATCAAATTTTTCTGGAAGGAGGTGAAAAAATCTCGATGTGGGACGGAAAGCAATAGTATGAAAGCTATTAAGTTAGCGAATGGAGAAATGTTAATGGATGAAGATAGAATAAAAGATAGATGGGTGAATTATTTCCAGGAAACGTATGAGAGCGAGGAGGCTGTAATAGAGGAATCCGTCGATATTCTCACGGAGAGAAGTATGAATGACGAAAATGAAGTCAGCGAAATAAGTGTGGAAGAAATAAAGTGTGCAATAAAGCATATGAAGAATGGTAAGGCTGTGGGGTATGATAACGTTGCTGCCGAATATATCAAGGCTGGTGGCCCATCAGTGATTTCGTGGCTTCATACTCTATTTAATAAATGTTTGAAGGAGAGCCACACCCCTTTGGATTGGAGGAGAGCAGTTATCATGCCTCTCTACAAAGGTAAAGGGTCGAGATTGGAATGCGGGAACTACAGGGCAATCAGCCTTTTAAGCTCGGTCGGCAAACTTTATGGAAGAATTTTGATAGAAAGAGTAAGGTCGATGACGAAAGAAAAGGTATGGGACGTGCAAGGAGCCTTTGTGGGTGGAAGAGGATGCATGGATCAGATATTCTCTCTACGAGTGTTGACGGAAAAGTTTTTAGCGAAAAACCAAAAACTTTTCTGTGCATTTGTAGATCTGCAAAAGGCTTATGATAGGGTTATTAGAGGAAGGTTATGGAAGGTACTCTCTGATTACAAGGTGAACAGTAAACTTATAGACGCAGTTGCATCCCTTTACGAGGGGAGTACTGCGTGTGTAAGAATCAATGGATCTTTCACACCGTGGTTTGATATAACAAAAGGTGTCAAACAGGGTTGTGTAATGTCTCCATGGCTGTTCAACTTGTATATGGATAATTGTGTGAAAGAACTGGAATGTATGAATATAGGAGCGAAAATGAGTGATTTGATTGTATGCTGTTTACTGTACGCGGATGATGCGGTATTAATGGCAAATAGCGAACAAGACCTACAAAGTCTAGTTAGCAGGATGTATGATGTATGCAAGGAAAGTGACCTTATTATGAATGTAAAGAAGTCAAAAGTAATGGTATTCGAGAAGGAGGAAAGTAAGACAACGTGTGAAATACTAGTAGGCAATGAATGTTTGGAACAAGTAGATGAGTTTGTGTACTTGGGAAGTATGTTCGATAGAAGAGGGAATGTTGAGAAAGATATAGAGAGGAGAGTGACTGCCGGGAATAGGGTGAACGGTGCTTTGAATGCAATAATTTCTAATAGAAATATGTCTACCGAGGCAAAACTGGCGGTACGTACCGACACTAATGTATGGAAGTGAAGCCTTGAGCTGGCAGAAGAGGAACGAAAGTAGATTGAATGCAGTGGAGATGAGGTCCCTTAGACGTATGTGTGGTAAATCCATGTATGATAGAGTAAAGAATGAAGATATTAGGAATGGATGTAAAGCTGATCGTAGCATAATACAGAGAATAAAAATAGGGTCGCTCAGGTGGTTTGGGCATGTTGAGCGAATGAATGAGGAAAGAATGGTAAGAAAGATATATGATGCAAGTGTTGACGGCGCCAGAAAAAAAGGGCGACCACGGAAGACGTGGCATGACCAGATTAACCAGATACTGGAAGATGGTCCTGTTAGAAATCTGAACAACCGTCGAGCTTGCATGCGAAGATGTATGAATTTAGACGAAGCGAAAGTTGTATGTCAGGACAGAAGAGTATGGCGCTCTATCCTCTCTGCCTACCCCCTCGGGGAAACGGCGTGATGGTAAGTAAGTAAGTAAGTAAGTTAAACTTTTTTTATATATTCCTTTATGTCAAATCACAAAACCAAAAAAAAACTGCTTTCTACGAAATAATAAAATTCTGGTTAGTTCATTTGTTAAAACGTTTAATGCAATAGAAAGTTTTTCACAAAGAATTCATGTTGTAACGTGAACGTTTCTGTCAGCTTTAAATCACCATCACCCCCGGGACTCTCAGCTGACTAGCAAGAAAAATGCGTCTGTACAAAAACTAAATGTTTATAATTGCACTTACTAGTTCTGACACCGGGGATATTTCTTGCCGTGTTACTTCTCTCGGAGCAGTCGGAGAGTTTCTTCTGTTTATTTTTTTAATTTATCACGTCTGGGGAGGATTGACCTAACGTGGAATGAAGAATGCGAATTCACTAAGAAGATATGATGAAAATAAAAGTTTTATCTTGGCTATCGACAGTGGCGTTCAATGAACATTTGATGCGCTGGCATTATTTTAACAAAAAATACGTTTGGTCGGGGGAGTTCCGTCAGAAACGGAGTTCCTTACGCCTTTTCTTCAATTTCAAATGTAATTCCGTATGGAGATCTAGATCTATACTTATAAAACTCAATGTCTATCGGTCTGTCTGTCTGTCGAGTAACATAGGCGATATTTCCTCCCTATTCTCATACCCCTTCCCCTCCCCCTGACATATTTTCGATGCAAATCAGTACCGTTTGACCGATCGGACTCAAAATTTGGAAACTTATTCTTTAGGACTCGGCGAGTTACATAGGCGATATTTCCCCCCTATTATCATACCCCTTCCCCTCCCCCTGACATATTTTCGATGCAAATCTGTACCGTTTGATCGATCGGACTCAAAATTTGGAAACTTATTTAAAATTATTTCCCTCCTATTCTCATACTTCTTCCCCTCCCCCTGACGTATTTTAGATGCAAATCTGTACCGTTTGACTGATTGGATTCAAAATTTGGAAACTTATTCTTTAGGACCCGGCGGGTAACATAGGCTACATTTCCCCTCTCCTCCTTTACCCCTTCCTCTCCTTCTGATACATTTTCGATGCAAATGTATACCGTTCGACTGATCAGACTCAAAATTAGGAAACTTATTCTTTAGGACTCGGCAGGTAAACTAGGCTATATTTCTTCCCTCCCATTTTACCTTTTCTCCTCCCCCTGATATATTTTCGATGCAAATCTATACCGTTTGAATCAAACCTTTGTTTCCCCACACAAATTTATTTTTAACTTAATTCTTAACCCGTGCAACGCCGGGTACGAACAGCTAGTTGTTTATATTTTTTTCGCACTTTGAGTTTTTTCTCTTTCGATTTTCTTTTTGAAGTTCAGAATATGATTTTACTACTGTCTCTCTGTAATGCATGTGTGGCGAGCCAGACCTGCCTGGACTCTAGCCCCTCGAGCATGTCAAACGGACCAATCGTGCTCAAGGGATATCGCCCAAAGAGAAGCCCGCAGCGCACGCAAAGTAGCAACTCATTCTCTCTCCGCCCGCCGTCTGCGTTGCCACGCTCAAACTCGCGCTCCGTATATTGTCGTAACCGCATTCTCCTAACATGTAAAATATTTGTGACTTCAATAAACAATCGAGTTAATTGTGAGTACATTCTTCTTATCATCCTGTATCGCATCCCGCTCCGCCTTACATACAGCTTCACGCACATTCACACGCCTTCAGCGTTCACTCTACATGCATCAGACTGATTGTGCATTTTGGCAGAGGTGCACAGTCACACTGATTCCGTCGCGAATACACACGCACATTATCATTCAATCATATTCGCCACACTGGTGATACAGATTTGATATATAATACTACACAACCCATCTGCCAAATATGTAAATCGTAAATAGTAAACAGAATCACATTAAACGTATATAATTCGAATCTTGATACTTGCACGCACACACACACGTATATAATAGAGAGAGAAGGAGAGAGGGTGGCATTTGAAAAATTTGGGGGTGGGGTTAGGATTAACCACCAACAAATATGAATAGTTCTGACAGTGGCAGGAGCAGTCAGTGAACTGTTCACTTTCAATCGTTCACTTGCCCATCAAAAAATGGCAATGACTGCTAGTTCCGTTCAGTAAGGTGAACTGTTAAAAAAGAACAGTTCGTTCATGAATGACCCGTCTCTATCTGGAGCTTCAAAAGATAACTGAAAGAAAATAAATGGAAAAAAGATCACTTAGACATATATGTGGCAAATCCATTCATGATTGAGTAATTCTAAGCTCAGGGAATATAATTAAGAAAATACCTTTTCGCAAAGTTCTATTCGCTACGCAAATTGTCGTTTTAAGCGAAGGAAAAAGGGAGAATGGTAATAGAAGTATTAGACGCAAGTGCCAGAAACATAAATATTTCAACTCGATACTTTTATTGTACAAATACGGTAACACGGCCATATTAGGAACCTCGAAAATCAACGAGCTTGAATGTGAGGATGTATGAATGTAGACGAGGTGAGAGTTTTGTATCAGGACAGAAGAGTGCAGCAATACATCCTGTCTTGCTTACCCTCCGGGAGAAACGACGTTACTTATGAGGAAAATATAAGAAATAATTGCACTGCCACGCTACATTATATATAGTTGTTCATATTGATAGAGAATGCTTATTTCATTTTTGATATGTAAATTTATCTAAATTAACTTTAAAGCTGTAATGCTCTTGCTTCTGTAAAATCACTTTTAATGCAAATATCCAAATTACATTTTATAATATTTACATATCATAAAATGTCATAGCAGTGAATAGTCGCGTTTTATTTATTTTTAATTTTTACGTAATTTTAAAATGAAAATAAAATTGTAAATGCAAATATGAAAACGGTTAAAAGTAAATCGAAATAAACTTCAAAAACAATTTTATATCATAAAATTATTATATAAAAATTAAAAAAAAAACTAGGAAACTGAATAAAAAGAAACAAACTATTACTACTAACTGAGAAATAAAAATGATATCACGGGAACATGGCTGTGAGAGGCTGTGAAACACTTGAGAAATACCAAAGTTACTGGACACGAATTAAATAGGAGCTCGCTTCTTCTTCTTCATCTTCATGCCTTCGTCTCTCCACTGCTGGATATAGGCCTCTTCCTTCTCTTTCCATCCTTCCTTGTTGTTTGCTAATTTTACACAATTAGCAAAATAGGAGCACCGTTCTTTAATTTATACTAATTTCATAATTTCTAACATGTCTCTGAGATACTGATGCAGGTTGCTAAAATCTTTTTAGCTCGCACTAGAAAACTTCTCGCTTACCGGTAGGTACTCTCGTATTTTATCGCTTGTTATTTTCGTTTTTTATTTGGCTTCCACCAAACGTCAAAACCAACTGTTAGCGCAGAAGGCCTGACACTCTCTTATTTAATCAATATCGCTTCGTGATGTTTCAAGAATCCAATAGATTATACCAGACCTTTGTTGTAATTTCCTATTTACGAAATTTTTTCTGCTTCTACCATTTCGTGATAATATTTTAACAGTCATAAACTATGCGATTGAGGTGCATATTAATCTTTCTCGATCTTTATCGAGAAAGATCGAGAAAGTTAATTTCAATAAAAACAATAATTATCCACATATGTATATTCTCAGAGCCGAGCACCCGAATTATATTGGCAAACATTTTTAAATGCACCTAGTAGATTACAAAACGATAAAAATATACAATTCCATAAAAAAGTTCAATCATTTCCAGCATATTCTGATGGGAAGTAGAGACACGTTTTCTCTCTTATTTCACAATGGCTTGATATTGGAGAATCGTTCGATGGGTCGTTCCAAAAGAGAAATTTCTCAAATCGAAGAGCAACAATATCCATCTGATTTGCAAAGGGCATCCTAAATCAACAGTTGGTGGACGCAAGTAAACACAGATGGCACTCGATGGACATCCTTTCAAGAGGGAAAGTGCTTGTCAACAGAGAGAAAGAAAAATACTTAAACTCAAAGGACAAACATCGAAATTTAGGAGAGTACATTTTGAACACTTTCGAAGTGTAACATAAAATTTGTTAAAATATAAATTTTATCACAAGTATTATGAAAATTTTATGATACAATTCGATTCAAATTCTATCACAAAATAGGAGTTATAATATAAATGTGGGTGCACATACACATCTGATTTATTTCCCCCTTCAAGTCAGTATTGTGACCAGTGGCGTAGAAAAGGCATTAGGTAACTGAGGTTTTGCTGTTATATTAGGTCCTTACATATGAAATTGGCGTTAAGTATGGGAGGAACATAAAGCCGATTTTTTTTTATTATAATATATTTATTTAATCAAAGTATGTACCATTGCTATCTATGCACTTTTGCCATCTCATAGGTAGTTCATCGATCCCTTTACTAAAAAAAACATTCGGACGGGAATCAATAAAATTTTTGAAGGCGGTTTGGACTGCCCCATCAGAGTTGAATTTTTTCCTTTGCAAGAAGTTATCCAAATTTCGAAAAAAATGGTAATCTGTTGGGGCAAGGTCCGGAGAGTACGGTGGATGTCTTAGACATTCCAATTGAAGCTCCTCTAATTTGGTAGCCGTCTGTTGTGCAGTGTGTGGTCTAGCGTTATCATGAAGCAGCAGTGGCCTAGAGCGATTAACCAGCCTCGGTTGTTTAGCAGCTAGCTTTTCCATCATGGTTTGCAGTTGCTGACAATAGACATCTGCCGTAATCGTCTGGCCAGATTTAAGAAAGCTATAGTGAACGACACCAGCACTAGTCCACCAAACGCTCACAAGTAACTTTTTTGGAGTCAATTTTCGCTTGGGGCATGGTTTGGCTGGTTCGGCAGGGTTCAGCCATTGCGATGAGCGCTTCCGATTATCGTACAGGATCCACTTTTCATCACAGGTAATGATTCGATTTAAAATCCTTCATTATTGTGCCGGTTGAGTAATGCAACGCAGCAGTCAACGCGCGTTTATTGATTTGCTTCACTCAATTCATGAGGTACCCACCTTTCAAGCTTTTTCACCTTACCAATTTGCTTCAAGTTGATTAAAACAGTTTTATCACTAACACCGCAGCCTGCAGCTAACTCGGATGTGGTTTGCGATGGATCCGCTTCCACAATAGCCTTCAATTCTTCATTATCAACTTTGGTCTCCGGCCGTCCACGGGGCTTGTTCTGCAGGTCGAAATTTCCAGAACGAAAACGTTGGAACCAAAAACGCACTGTGTTTTCTTTTGCGGCACCGTCGCCATACACATCATTAATCCTTCGAGCCGTTTCTGCAGCACTGGTGCCACGGTGGAACTCGTACTCGTAAATAACGCGATATTTCAAGTTTTTCATTTTGTAAACGGAGTGACGCAAAGAAAAAACAATTGAGGAAAAACAAATGAATTATAATTTTCAAAACACAAATACATGAGTAAATAGCTGTATAAATTTGGATTTGGAATTCCTAACCAAAGAGAAGATCTTTGAGATCAAATTTGCCAGTACGGCAAAACGCCAATTTCATATGTAAGGACCTAATAATATAGGTATATCTATATATGCGTATGAGCATATCTTCTATATGATATACCTCCTCTCTCTCCTCTCTCCTCTCTCTCCCCCCTACCCTAAATGCACATTACGAGACATCACCCCACTCTCAGAATAATAAAACTGAAAAATTAAATGCTGGAACCTGGATTCCAACCACGGACCTTTGTCTTACGCGGACAACGTGATACCAATTTCACTATCCCAGCTACTTAATAAGTCGTCAATATTTGATAGTTACATGTTTTTCTTTGAATTATTAATTCACTTATTTATATTATTCCATTTTTATTCGGAGAGTAATCGATTGTTGCGAGAATATCAAACGAAGCTTTGACGTCTTCCCGCTAGTCGATTTCCGAATTGATATTTGTGTGTTTCTCTTAATTTTTGCAAATGATACATAGATACCTATGTATATCAAATATACGTAACCTCTAAACAGATGTTTGAAGAATATGAAAATCTTCCAAGGTTATCATCACCTTTAAGAAAAGTTTTCAGTCATCGGCAAATAACAGAAAGCACGAGTTTAAAATTACATTTTCAATATTATTAATAAAAATATGTACCAAGTTGGAGCCTTGCGGGACATGTACCAAGTTGGAGCCTTGCGGGACACCCGAGAAAGTATAGAAACACTCTGACGCGAATTTAACACAAAGATTATCGGCAGTTTGTTAATTAATGACTCTGATATCTGAATGAAATTAGAAATAATGTAGAATATAAGATAAAGAATTGTGTTATAAATAAACAAATAAATTTAAGAGTTGTATTGTAAACCAACAAACCATATCGCAACCCTAGAACAAGACCGCCACAATCCAAAATGTCACGTTCTGAATAAATTGCAATTCAAACCTACTTCTGATGGAAACTGTACAACGTCTAATAATAAAAATAATATTTAGAAAACAAATAGATTATAACGCACCTTTTATTCGAAAGTTCAAAGTGTTTAAATGTATTCATCTAGTCCTGAGAAATACAATAATACAAATAATTAAACAAAGACACAAGCATACTTTGATAATTGAAAATCACACAAAACAAAAACAAATATTTCTATAAGTATTATTTTATAATAGTGGAAGTAGTAGTCAGTAGCGGTTAGTGATGATGAATCGGGTCAGTCATTTACATTTTATGTTTGAATTTTAATTCAAAAGCGTGAAAACACCTCGTGGAAGCTTAAAAATATATGTTTTTCAAAGCTTTTTGTAAAACGTAATAAATTTTATTCACGAAGGCGGCATTTAAAAAGGCTTCGAGAAAATAAATAAGTTGTAGAGAAATCGAACAACCTCAAGCGGTGGAGCCTCCTCGATAGGAGGCTTTCAGGGTTTTGAGGAAAAAATCTCGGCAATCATTCTACAGCGTATGTCATAATAGGTCTCAAATAAACAACCTACTTATATTTATCAAACAGTTTGTGCTACATTATTAAGAATATTTTATTAACAAATTATATTACGATAAATAGACAAACATGCGGACGTCACCCTATAAAGACTTCGTCTCTGTGAGACTTTTATGATATATCTTATCTTCTTTGGACAAAATATAGTAACTGTGCTCTTAAAAAATACATATATAAATAATTAAAATGCGTCTATATTATGGAAATATTATTTTATTAAAAAAATAAATTTATATTAACATTTAAAAATTTAAAATTTTATTCGAAAAATCGGCTGCGAGAATTGGATAATTTTTGATTTTTTTAACAGTCCTCATTTTGACACAAGATTAGGCTGGTTAATGAACTTAACCGAATAATTTATTAAGCAGGACAATTCTATTATATTTCATAAAATATTGAAGAAATACACAGTTATGTCACAATGTATGAAACACAGAAATCATATCCGTTCAGATTCAAATCCTTTTTAAAACATGAGTAATTTACTTTATTTAATAATTTTCCAATTGAATTTATAATCAAACCTATTACGCTACGCAACTCCCAGCAATATTAACTTTCTATACCCAGTAGAGACTCAAACCGTTTTATTTATTTTCTGTGTAGTTTTCTGGAATATTCTTCTGTGTATATGTGACCTCTCTGGCCGACGTTTCAGATCGGGTTGATGATAAACCCTGCAATGGGATTTGAAAAGTCGCCCAGGGAGGTCAAATATACACGGCAGAATAACCCAGAAAACTATACACAGAAGATTTTGAACGGCCATGAAAATCTGAGAACACGTTAATGTATTTTTCAAAATATCTGTAGATTCCTGCAGATAGGTACCTACTCGAGAAAAAAACCGATATAATATAAATAAATTGAAAATTCAAGAAAAAATGACCACGAAAAATCATTCAAACAGGAATTATTATATTCCTTTTTGAATACATTTCTTATATTCCTCTACCATATATGGTACAGACAAAGTGTTATTCGATAATATATACAGGGTGTCTCGTATCTCGACGTCGAGCCGAAATCGGGTGATAGACCAAGTCATAATAGTTACCAGAAAAATAAAAAAAATTAAAAAACAGTCAGTATTGATTTTGAATACTTGGTTTGGTCGAAAAGTGACATTTTTTTCCAAGCTTGAGCAGTTGGCTTTGAATTTTGGACAAAAATTTACAGAAACATTATTCAGGATTACATAATAATAAAAAAAATGAAGAAAAATAAAGATTTGTAGCAACAGGAATAAAATGACCATTACAGGGTGTAGATTTTTTTAAATGCTTATAATTTTTAAAACTCATGACTTAGATTTTTAAAAATATTTTTGTGATACAGTTACCGGCAAACATCTTGAAATTCTTTGGCGTAGTGGGGGAATGCGCGGAAGACGACATTTGGGTCTCGTTGGTGGAAAGGTAGATGCGCAAACTTTCCCCCACTACGCCGTAGAATTTCAAGATGTTTGCCGGCTACTGTAACTATTATCACCCGATTTCGGCTTGAAGTCGAGATACCGGACACCCTGTATAATAAATTGTAAATTTATGTACTAACTATAAGTTAATGTATACGTTATTAAAATTTAAACATTGTAACATATAAACTAAAATTTAATAAGATGTCAACATATTGAATTTTGTTGAAAAAAAAATTTCTACTTCCCTAATGAATCAGCCAATATATGCAAAGACAGTGTTTTTATAAAGAAGTTTTTTTTACAAGGCTCCTTTGTTGCTTAATGTTCTTCCCAAAAAAACATTAAAAGTGCCAATACTCTTATCACATTAAAAACATGGTTAAGTGTGTTATGCTGACTGATGGAAGTGATATTCAAATGTCTTTGGTAGCCATTCTGTCATAGTCAGTGTGGACACCCTAATTGTACCCTTTCTTCACAACACTATTCGTGAAGACCTGCATTTGCACAAACACCCAAATGCAAAAAACAGGTCAAAATTTTATTAATTTAGTGTTTCTAAGGAATGTGGAAAAAAGTTTTAATCAATTAAAAAGAGACTACATATACCTAAGGTCGAAAATTTTTCCTTAAATTACCAAACTGCCGTGGCGAAATTGGATAACGCGCCATCTCCGGGTAGAATGGAGGTCCGTTGGTTAGAATACCGGTAACAGTTAAAATATTTTTTAGTTAATTTGATTTTTCTGTAAGTCTTTTCTAATTGATTAATAAAAAAATTGTTTAATAAGTTATATCTTCAACAGTGAAAAATAGGCCTTATCCAAACGAAGAAACCACGGCAATAGGCGATCGGTTTTCGATAAGAAATACGAATCTCTTTACATTGCGCATAAAGTGACCTTTAGCACGATACAAAACAGCGTTAACTACACAACCACCGTAAACAATAATTATAACATGCACAGCATGTAATTTGTATAGTTGAACAATGTCACTAATTGGACAATGTCTCGCCAACCATGGCGTCCTGTGTATCTTGCTTTCATCATACACAAAATATGGATGAATAGTATTCCTTTAAACAACAGTAAATGTGTCACTGAAATATTTTTAAGCAACCGGCCATCGCCGATTGTTTGCTGCTAGGCCGCGCGGGCGGCAATTCGTGTCTGAAATTGGCTATCGACTGTACTGGCTGCTGAGCGGCCGATAGTGACCAATGCGCGGCTATTAGTATCTACTATTAACTATTATGAATAATATATGTGATGATCTATCGCCGTGCATGATATAAATTATGGCACATTTTAAACAAAACGTACGTTTTAACCTAAAAATCAAACGTCAAAAATTTAATTGCTGAATTTTAAAATATAAAATATGATTTTTAAATTTTGGAAGTATTTCACTTTAATGTGACTTGATGTCTAAAAAAAATTAATGCAGTCATCGAGGATTACTAATTTATAATTAACTGAAATTAACAGGAAACATGAATTTGCAACGATAGTAATCCTCGGTGACTACATTCAAAATATTAATTTTAATTTTTTGGATATTGCTGCCTTTGCTTTTATACCCCCAATATCACCTATCAGTTAAACCTAATAGGATATTGATACAGCAATGTAGATGAGTGGCATGAACATGTTGACGAATTTTGGCGAGCTTAATTTTTGGGTTCATCCAGCGTAAACAAATTGTAATCAAGCTGAGATTGATTTATAATTAAAACTATGTTTTTATGGGTTAATTTTTTATCGTAACAACATGTAAAGGTATGCTATAAAATACGCGAACATAATATATCAAGTATATAAAGCAATAAATGAATGGGCTGTTAGGAAATTGGGATACCTTTTATTTACGAAAATTGAAAAATATTCAGCATCTTCAGAAAAATCATTAATTTTACGGCTTCTAAATGGCGTCGTTCCGGGATGTGTAATTTAGCTTGGTGGCACCCCAGACACTCATTCAAATATGAAACCGTTGTCTTGAGCTTACGAAAAAATATATATATCGACCCTGTAAATTTCGCGAAGCTATTGCAGCACGCAACATGTGAAATTTAATAAGAAATTAATATATATTTTTAAATTGTACGTGAAGTTGCATCATTCTTGCTTAAATTATGAGTCGAAAATGTTCAAGCAACTGTGAACTAATATCAATAGTTATGGAGATATGCAATAGCAAAGTTTGCATTTTTTTTCAATATTTCTGACTAATTTGTTGTAAAACCTTGGAAAATAATTACAGTAACTTATATCGAATATGAAAAATTCATTTTCTTTAATACCTGTCAAATAATGTAATAAAAACCTTCAAATGCCAATTAAAAATATTTCAATTGGAATTTTCGCACGGTATCGAAACGAATGAATTTTTCTTTATCGATATGATGAAAGTTCAACGTTTTATAAAAAAATAAGTTAGAAATACTGAAAAAAAACAAACTTTGATATTGCATAGCTCCATAACCATTGATATTAGGTCATGGTTACTTGAATATTTTCGAATAATAATCAAGGCAGCAATATTGCAGGAAAATTCAAGGTTTTTAATGTTTTCGAATTAACCCTGGATGTAGTACGCGGTACCAGTGACAAGAAATAATATTTTAATTTTATCTTGCACTACACACAAACTAAATTAATTTTCCAAAGTTTCCAAGAGTTTTGAGAGAAGTTCTCATCATCAGATGTTATTAAAGACTAATGTACATACAGAGTGATTTTAATCTATTCTCGTATAGGGCAAGGATTCTCATGAGATTTTTAAATTTTTTATGGGAATATGGACAAGAGTGGTAAAATGTTAGGGAAAGTATAGCTATTCATCAGTATTTTCTTCGATTTTTTATTTGGATTTCTATGTTATTCTTTATCAGTTTTATTATCTTTATATTCCATGAAACTTTCACTGTGTTCAGTGCCAAATGAAGCTCTATAACATTTTTTTAATAGAGATACGAACACGGAGAACGTGTCACATCAATGTTCTTACTATTTTTAAACTAAGCTAAACGCTTGTGCTATGAAAATAGGACTAACTTGCAGGTCTGGAGTTAGGCTCGAACCCGCGACCTTTGGATCACGAGGCGATAGTCCTAACCACAAGACCAACAAGCTACTCTTAAATTGAATTGAAATTATTTATTAATTTACCAAAAACTCACTGGACACAAATTAATCAGGAGCACTGTTCTTAAATTTACAGTCAATAAATGTTTCTGGAATATTTCAAATGCTTATTCTAACACTGTTTCTTAATTCGCACTAATTACGCTGTTTCTATCACTTCGGTCACTTTCGAGAGTATTCCGTTCAAATTTTACCCGATATCTGTCACTTGGTTCACAAAGCATTAGCCATACTGTTTTCGTTATGGTTTATCGTTGGTAATGACGCGTTTCTATGTCTTATGTGTCAAACGTTTACAATGACTTTCCACGCGGCACTTGCTTCGCCTTTTATACAGAACATGTTGATTTTGCGATGCCTCAAGCACTTTATTTATATTTCTAGTATTTGCTCGACTTTTCCAATATTAACGAGAGTGTCCTAGTCGTTTTCAGAGTGTTTGGAGTCTTCGAGATTTCGATCGTGCGTAATTCCTTCCAATTCACCATCTCGATACAATAATGGATTTTTTTACAAGAAATGAAATAAACCTACATTTGTGTAATTAAAATTCATAATGAAAATGTATTGCAACGATATATGCTTGAAATATTTTGGATAATGTAGGGAATCTGAAAAATTTCTGAAACTGAAACAATTCAGTTCAGATAGTTGAACTAATTACATTATATTCGTATATCAGCTCAACGATTCACAAACCACACACAACGTTTCATGAACTTAAACTAACTTTCCTACATATCAGCTGGAACTCGATGTAGGTACTTAATCAAATAGTTGGGTAGTTGCAAATTGCTACACAGTGGGATACTTTTTAAAGGTGTATTATTTTCTTTTTATAAGATAACTGCTTTCAGTAACCAAATTTTTCGCAAAATTGCCGATCTTATTATATATATAGTAGTAGCTTGTTGGTCTTGTGGTTAGGACACTCGCCTCGTGATCCAAAGGTCGCGGGTTCGAACCTCACTCCAGACTAGCAAGTTAGTCCGATTTTCATAGCACAAGCGTTTAGCTTAGTTTGAAAATAGTAAGAATATTGATGTGACACGTATTCCATGTTCGCATCTCTATTTAAAAAAAATAATAATAAAAATAAATAAATATATATATATATATATATATATATATGTTATAGTTCTAACTACTTTGGGGGTAACCCGCGTCAAATTCTGGTCGTCACGACCAGTCGTCTGCCGACGTTTCGAATAGATCTCATCTCATGCTCATCTTCAGGGCGCCTTGTCGATGAGCTGCTTCTCCAAAAAGCGTACAACCGTTTGGGTCCGGAGACGATAGCATTCGACTTCCGACCGCATGGAGTAACATTCTTAATAATAATAATCAAATTCCTAATACAAATTATATTAATAATAAACCGCATATCACGATGGAAACACCGAAGCAATTAGAGCAAACAGCGTGTGTGCATTACAAAGTTCAATTTAGTTAAAATTAAAATAATCACGTCACACCACAAAGTTACTGTCAAATCAATTAATAATATTTTAAATGTTTCACATTCCATTAAAAAAATGCACTCTTTGTTGCGATGTTGGTGCAATTTTACACTAAAAAATTATTCTACAAAATTTCTTAGGATTTTTTGAAAATTTTTAAGTTGATTGATAGTTTCTAAAAGATCTATCAATAGGTTTATCATTTACGAAGCATACATTATACAGAATTCTCAAATTCTTCTTCTTCTTTGCACTGTCCTAACTAATTGCCTAGGTAGGCTGTTTGGGTCGGCTGTTTTCGTTCTCAGGCTGTATCTTCTGCGGTTCTGAGTATCGTACTTTGGAGAATTCAGCCATGCAGGAGTTCTTTGGCCTTCCTCTGGATGACTGTCGACGAAGCTCCATAGACATTGCCTGCTTCAACGTGTGGTCTGGTGGTCTTGCTCTTATATGCCCATACCATCTCAACTATCTTTCCTCCAGCTTACTGTCTATGTTCGTGACATTCAGGTTGCCACGAATGCGTGAACTTTTAATTCTATATTTTAGTGTTACTCCTCCCGACCATCTAAGCATTTAATTTTCTGTTGTTTCGAGTTGCCTAGAGTAGGAGTTAAATTCTTACATTATTCGTTTTCTTAATTGTTTAATATAGCGCAATTAGGAATGGCATTCTCGTCACGGAAAAATACTGGGTTTGTATTCTTGTGGTAATCAAATATAATTTAGATTGATCGATTTTTTTGTGTATCTTTATAATTGATTGTTATAAAATGCTTATTTTTAATAAAAATATTTTTCTTTCTATACTTTTATATGGAACTTAGTCTTAGGCCTACTCTTTAGTCTGGTAACACTCCACCAGCGAACTCACACAAAGGTACCTAATACTCGATCCTAGCTCTTACTAGTTATTGTATGATATTGTATTGTGGAGTATAAAACAAAGCAAGCAGTATTAAAAAAAATGAGCGCAGTCATCGAAGATTACTAATTTACAATGTACCGAAGATTTTATAGAAAACGTAGCCTATAAATTAATAGGAAACATGTTTTTGGAAAGAACAGATGCACAAAATCTAACATTCAGTACATTTCAAATTAGTATTCCTCGGTGACTGCATTCAAAACATTTTATTAAAATTTTTGATATCGCTGCCTTTGCTTTTATGCCCCATATATGGTGTGAAGTTATGAATGATTCATCTTATTCATAAATATGCTACGTAAACTGAATCTTACTATATAAGCACGATTCGTATATAACCAATACAGAACCAAAAAATAATTTAACGGATCAAGAGTTATGGAGAAAGGTGTGTAGGTAATTACTGAAATACGTAACATACAAATACTTTAAAAACATAGATATAGGAGTATAATTTCACCCTGCACTCAATAGTTTGAGGTCGATTTCTGGGAAAGGAAAAAATGCGCCATCAAAAATATTAATTGAAAAATTTCACTCACGTTTTTCTGTCAATATGTCCGGAGGTAATCGAAAAAGACTGCTTTATATAAGCCCGGCGTGGAACATGGACACATTTTTCTCACTTCACGGTAAATCACACACGTTATTTTTTCTACGAAAAAATATAAATTTTGAAGCTCACATCGCTGGATCTGACAGGTAAACGAATTCAGATTGTTTCTAGATATAATAACTAAAAAAATATTATATTTACTTCACTATCAAACTATTGAAATTGTAGCACATTAATCATAAACATGTATCCTTCACTTTCCGTTTATTTTTAATTTAAAACTATTTAAACATTGTTTTAAACAGAAGCGCACGCCACAAAACATCGAACATGTTAAAAACGCGAAAATATTTATGCTACATTGCACACGCCGGAATATGTGGGTAGTTTTGAAATAAATAATATTACACTACTCGATTCAAGGGGAAAATCTCTCGAGATGGCAACATGTACACATTTTTCATGTAAATACTATGTTTTATTTTTGTTGTGTATATTTGGAATGTCGGATTTTTATGTATGAATATTATTACATTATTTAATAGCCTATTAAACGATTATTGTTTAACTCATAAAAAATACTTTTTCAGTGTCTAAAATCTTTTAATTATTTTTGCAAATACAAAACACGACTCATCGTTGTGGAATCTGACTTTGATTCATTTTTTCAATTTTGAAATAACATACAATTAAAGTTGCATAAAAGCATCCATCAGTCAAATAGCGAGCGTGTAATGTGAACAAGGAATTTTTAACATTTTTAATTTTCATTTATAAAAAAACCTTTTCTTAGCATTGCACATAGTCCAAGTAGGTAGTAGCTTTGGTATAAAAGTTTGATGGGCGCATCGCTTCCTGCGAAGTCGCGCCTGATTTTTCCAAAAAACTTATTTTTTAATAAAAACGTTTTGTTGCAATGTGTCAATTCTTAAAATTGAAAAAAAAAATGAACAATGAATAGCTTAGAGTCTGCAAAATGTGCTGACTGCTGATTATTGTAGCTGCGGTGGGAGATAAATGAAACACTCAAAATTAATTAAAGTTTCAACTTTTTAAAGAAAGTTACAAGCCACAAAGGTAACTAGAGCACTTTCACATAATTCACTAATTTCGCACTAGTCACTCAAGAATCTTCCATTTTCTGTAAAAAAACTTAATATGTGTCTTTTATTATATTTGATTGTCTGTGCAATACTTTATTACGTCGTTTTTATCTCTCTGATTCGCTATCGAGAATTTTTCACATAGGTACTTCAATCGCGTCGTAGTTTGCGATATCACACTCTGTTTCGCATTCTGTGGCGTTAGCCCAGTGTCGAAATAGCATTGCGCAGCAATTGCGCAAAAACGTGATTAGGAATAATTCATAGGATTCCGCAATACACCTTCACCGCAATTCCACCCTGCGCCTCACACCCCTTGGCCTTAATCACACCCTCGTCTTCTCTCACCCTTATTCTTTTTCTAGTGAGAGGCCCATTCCTGTTATAAAGTCACCTGACTGGCATGGCCGACCGCCAAGATTCATCTTGACGTCAATATCTGGACCATATAATTTTTTTAAATATATATTCAATCATGCCGCATTACCGCAGTGCTAAGCAGAGAAGACAAGATATTTTATTATTTATTTATAAAAAGGACAGCATACAGTACATGCATACAAAATTTTCATTTAATTAAAATACGCAAATAGCGTACTTTATCTTCTATCATAATTTGAGGGATATAAAAGCAACGGCAGCAATATCAAAAAAATATTTTAATGCAGTCGCCGAGGATTACTAATTTAGAATATTGTCACGGATCGTGACTGCGGGAGACAAATGAAAACACTGGAAATTAATTAGCGATTTATAAATAAGTGATTCATTATTTTATTAAATTAACAGTCACTAAATGCGAATTAAATTTTACATTAGTCTTGAATTCGCACTATTTCACATTTTGATGTTTTATTATCGCTGGGTAAAACTATATTTATCTCTTGTTAGAACATTTCAAAAATCATACACGAATATTCGTAAAATTCAAGACATCGTAAGAAAATTTTGACTAAATTTGACGAACATTGTTGTAAAGAGAACTATGTTCTTTTTACTTTTTATATCTCAATATTTCAGGCACCAAATCATTATTTACGCCATTTTGTAAAGTAAGTGATAGACATTGATATATAGAGAACTATGCATTTTTTTGTTTTTTATATCTCAATATTTTATAAACCAAATCATTCTTTGCGCGATCTGGTAGAGTTAGTGATTGGACATTGCCACGTAGAGAATCACGTTTTTTTATGAATTTCCTTTTTACATCATTTTAGTTTAAGTTCAGTTAGTTTAAGACATTTTTGTGTGGAGAATTAATTATGTATTTTGATAATATATAATAATATTCTGTCACGCTCATGCATCAATGATCTATTAACTGCGTGCCCCCTGTCAACACCACGGAATACAATAGAAGAGATTTCTTTTCGTTGATATTTTAGAAAGACGGATTCGTAATTACAAAATCCCGCCCACAATCGGTTGGCGCGAAATCGATGTCAAATTTTACACAGAATAACGCCCTCTTTTAATCATAATGGAAGCTGGTTATTAATTCACAACATTATGTTGTGACAGTGCGATGCAAATTAGATCGGTGGGGTGTCGCTACAACATGTGAAGGGTATTGTAAGCAAGTATTATATTATTACGGAACGCCCGCTGCAGATTGGATGTAGGTCAAGTCGAGTAAAGGGGATGAACATACAGATTGAGAAACATTAATGATATCGGCTGGGATGTGTTTTACAACGAGTTATTATTTATTTTATTTTTTAACAAACATACCGTCAACAGGTCATTAATAGACCCTAAAAAGATGGTCCTAGAGTGAAATTCAAGTACAAAGTATGAATATTTTGTGAACATTTGAATATGAATACAGTTGTATGGAGCCCTCATTATACAGTTCACATGAGTAATATCACAGTATACTAAGAATAGTAATACGTCTTCATACAAACTGGCCGCTACCCATTAGAATGTGTGCGTGCATGCTCGGCGCCGTGTACGCACGCACTGTGACGCACACATTGACATAGAATATGGGGGCACAAGGCGGCGGCAGTAAGGGCCGTGCCTTCGGTGCCATTCGCGCTCGCAGCCGCCGCTTTAGAAAAAAATGCGCTTCCTGAAAAAAATGTCTTTTTTTATGTTTGTGGTGCTTTACTAAGAAGGTGTGTTGATTATCACAAAGACTGTGAGTTTTTAAAAGTCTACGTTGATATTGATCACCGTTCTAGCAATTTAAGTGTAGAAACTAGGTATACTAATTACAGAAATTATGCGACAGATCGAAATTTACTCATGACTTTGTTGCCAATATAGAGAAGATGGAGCAGGTCTTTCGCAAAGAGTTCGAAAAGGACCACATAAAGATTAAAATCGGCAAATCAATTTTTGAACAATTAAAAGAAATTGAATTTTTTTCGGGTTAAGTGTCTACCTTATGCGTCGGAATCTAAGACGCTACGAGTTAAAAGAAAGGGAGTAAAAATAAAGTGATAACCCTGGCGTCAAAGCAAGAGTAGGCTAATAACTCGCCGACAGGCCGGAGATAAACTACTGTTCTGGGTATACTGTGCTAATATAGAGGAAGTCCAAAATAAGTTTCTTAGATTTATCAATTATGAACTTAACATACATTGATTACAATATTTTTAATAACATTGATTCAATATGTGTGTGATTTAGCTACATCATCGGTCTACTAAAAATGAAATTTACTTACCGAAAAAGGATATCGTAATATATGTATAATCATCTTTAAAAATCCGGTATAACGATTTGTATGGACGGGACACATAACTGACAACAGAGCTACCTATGTATCGCGCAACAGGTCCGAAGGTAGAGTTTACACCTTACAAGAATTAACTTTTAGAAATTTTCAAAAAAATTCTCTTCGTAGTGATATTATATAATATTTTTATCTCACATTTATATTAAACAAATTATTTCTTTCAGCGTTTAATAGAACAAATATAATCTACACAAATACTATAACGAGGTGAAGTTTGTAAATTTGTATGTAGGAGGTAATCTCTTAACTACTCGTCCGATTTCAAAATTATTTCATCAATATTTATAATGGACCTTTAAAATTGGCATAGTTATCCTGTTAAAATAAAAAGGATTTTCTTGGGGATCAATTTTGCAACGTAAGTCGACGAAAAAACGGTCGAGCGAATACTTTTTTTAAAAATGCTGCCTTGACGGTACGAGATATATGAATACTCTCTATAAAAAAGTTGCAGAACTTAAAAAGACCTATATAAATGTATGAAACGTCATAAACCTTTATGTTAAGGTTTATTCACAGATTGATAAAATATCTAAAAGATATATTTAAAATTAATTATAATCTGTCGGGAGTAATCAAAATAAATTTGTTATCGTTAGGGAAATTTTATTGTATATAAAAATCGCCGTTTACACAACATTGCTTAGACAAGTAGTTTAGATTATAATGATTTTTCACCGATACTCTCAAATTGAATTCCACGCGGGCGAAACCACGGGCACAGATAGTAAATTTTATTTTTAAAATGAAAATACTAATCAATCGATACATAGCCCCATCAAATAATTTAATCATTGTCCGCTATAACCGCCTGATAATGCTGATCAGTATGGTAAACAAATCCTTCAAATGCCTAAGGACAGGAAAGAATGACAGATCAGTACGTAGTGAGTTAACAATTCGTCGCTTATTGTATTTGGTATGCAGAGTAAAATGTCCAAACGTCCAACTCAAGAGATCATCAGGCACAGTAAAAGTAGAATTGTATTAAATATGTATCTATAGGAAACTGAATGTAATTTCTGACACCACTATTGTTTGGGATCCTGAGCGAAGAAAATAAATTATTTCGTTTAAGTCCTATATTAGCACAACTCCCAAAAAAAAATGATTATTCCTTTATTTGTCCGCCAATTTTGCCCAAGGATAGACCCGGCCCTGCTCAATACGATGACATAACATTTATCTACCCATCGTTAATCATTTTATTTCATAACCTCTAAGTAACCTGGTACAACGGTCGGTGTGGGTTGCGTAGAAAATCAGCTAGAAAAATAACTTTTTGTGAGGGAAATTGATCTAAATAAACTTATAATAGAAAATGGCCAAGGGACTAAAATATATCAAATATGTTTTTAAACAAATAATTTTAAGAAACGGCATCAATTTATTAATATATTTATTAACACCTTTTAACGTAATAAATAAATTAATACTCGTATATATCAAGTGAACGAGTATGTGTAGTAGAGACGGCAAGGCTGAGAATGATATCGAAGGGAGAGTGACTGCGGGAAACAAAGTTAATGGTGCTCTAAATGCAATTATGGCCAATAAGAATCTGTCAAAGGAAGCAAGACTAGCGGTACATAATGGCGTTCTAGTGCCAACCCTAATGAATGGAAGTGAAGCCTGGAATTGGCAAAAGAGGAATGAAAGTAGAAATGCGGTCACTAAGACGTCACAAAAGACACTAAGAAAATCTTTGGTCGATAGAGTAAGGAATGAACAAATTAGACGTGAATGCAATGCTGGCTGCAGTGTGGTAGATAGAATAAAGAATGGAGTGCTGAGATGGTTTTGTCATGTGGAAAGTTTGAACGAGGAAAGGATGGTTAAGAAAATATATGAGGCGAGTGTTGAAGGCAACAGAAATAGAGGGCATCCGCGAAAGACCTGGCACGATCAGATACAACAAGTGTTTGAGGATGGCCCCGTTAAAAACCGTAGAACTTGTATGAGAAGATGTATGAATGTGGCCGAAGCAAAAGTGGTGTGCCAGGATAGAAGAGTGTGGCGTTCAATCCTCTCTGCCTACCCCTGCGGGGAAACGGCATGATGGTTAGTTAGTTAGTTAGTTAGTTATATATCATGTACCTACATCAAAATGAGACTCTATCTAAAATGTGATTAATAAGAAAAATAATTGAATGTATCGGCGTTAACCTTGTGGAAATCCATTATGAACAAATAATGAAATAAAACAATCAACTTTGTTTTTTTTCCACTTATATTTGAGAACTTGTTTCACTACATGTTTCGGAAACGTCCGTTACCTTCATCAGGTGAATTAAGACTGAGGTATGTAGGAATGGTTGTCTGGTGTGTGGGTTGTGGATTCGGTAGAAGTGGAGGGGGTATCTAAGTGGTGGGAGATCGGGAACATTGTAAGAAGGGGTGATGTGAAGGGTTGAATTTGATTATTGATTATGTTATTTGTTGTGTTTATGTTTTTATGAATTTCAAGTGTTTCTAAATTATTTTGTTTAAGGCCGTATGTCTGTTTATGTAGGATGTGTATTTTTGTATTGCTGAAAGTGTGGTTATTTTCTATAATATGATTGGCGTATTCTGAAAAATTGTGATTTGTGAGGCAGCTTTTATGTTCTTTAAATCTTTTTTCAATTGATCTGCCTGTCCTACCTATATATGACATCTCACAATCCCCACATTCTAGTTTATAAATACCACTGCAGTGTAATTTGTTAGGATTTTTAGATTTATTATTTTTCAATTGTATTGTCAGTGTAGAAAGCTGGTTTTATATTATTCGGTAGTTTTCTGGTAATATCGTGTGATATTGTATCTATATCAAGTATTTTTCGCCAATTATTGTGTGTGTCTTTGGTAAAAGAGTTGTATATATTTTTTTTTATTATGTTTGTTTGGATTTTTTTATTTAACTTTTTTTTGTATTGTATCTATTTTGTAGCCGTTGTTGAGTGCTATTGTTTGTATTGTTTTTAATTCTCTTTGGAAATTTTCTTTGCTTAATGGTATCGATATTAATCTAGTTATCATAGAATGAAATGCTGCCATTTTATGAGATATTGGGTGATGTGAAGATTGGTGTATAATATTGTCTGTAAATGTTGGTTTTCTGTATATATTGAATGAAAATGTGTTATTGCTTGTTCTTTTTATGTTTAGGTCAAGAAAATTGAGCGTTCTGTCTGATTCTGTTTCCATTGTGAATTTTATGTTTTTGTGTAGTGTATTGATAAATGTGAGAAATTGTTGTAGTTGTCTGTCTGTGCCTGTCCATACACAAAATATGTCGTCGACATACCTATACCACAGAAGAACATTTTTTAATAAACTATTTTTAGAATTAAATAAACTATTTTCTACAGAATTCATGAATATATCAGCTAATAGAGGACTGGATGGTTGACCCATAGCTAGTCCATCTTTTTGACAATATATCCTATCTAAATAACAGAAATAATTTTGGGTTGTACAAATGTTTAATATTTTTAACAATTCGTTTACCAATTTTAAATCAAGATTTTTGGTCTTTTCTTTAAATATGTTTTTACAATCTTCGATCGGTACATTGGTAAACTAATTGCTTACATCAAAGGATATCAATTTAGCGTTATTTGGAATGACAGTATATTTTATTTTTTCAACTAACTCTAAGGAATTTTTCACTGTGTATTTTGGTTGAAAGATTTTAAGATTTTTGACAATAGAATTAAACATTTTACATAATTTAAATGGCGGGGAATTACAAGCGCTAACAACTGGTCTAATACTAATGGTGTTTTTATGAAGTTTGATTAATCCTTGGAATTTTGGGACAGATGGGTTCTATTGTCAAAAATCTTAAAATCTTTCAACCAAAATACATAGTGAAAAATTCTTAGAGTTAGTTAAAAAAATAAAATATACTGTCATTCCAAATAACGCTAAATTGATATCCTTTGATGTAAGCAATTTGTTTACCAATGTACCGATCGAAGATTGTAAAAAAATATTTAAAAAAATGACCAAAAATCTTGATTCAAAATTGGTAAACGAATTGTTAAAAATATTAAACATTTGTACAACCCAAAATTATTTCTGTTATTTAGATAGGATATATTGTCAAAAAGATGGACTAGCTATGGGTCAACCATCCAGTCCTCTAATTAGCTGATATATTCATGAATTCTGTAGAATATAGTTTATTTAATTCTAAAAATAGTTTATAAAAAAATGTTCCTCTGTGGTATAGGTATGTCGACGACATATTTTGTGTATGGACAGGCACAGACAGACAACTACAAAAATTTCTCACATATATCAATACACTACACAAAAACATAAAATTCACAATGGAAACAGAATCAGACAGAACGTTCAATTTTCTTGACCTAAACATAAAAAGAACAAGCAATAACACATTTTCATTCAATATATACAGAAAACCAACATTTACAGACAATATTATACACCAATCTTCACATCACCCAATATCTCATAAAATGGCAGCATTTCATTCTATGATAACTAGATTAATATCGATACCATTAAGCAAAGAAAATTTCCAAAAAGAATTAAAAACAATACAAACAATAGCACTCAACAACGGCTACAAAATACATACAATACAAAAAAAATTTTAAATAAAAAAATCCAAACAAACATAATAAAAAAATATATATACAACTCTTTTACCAAAGACACACACAATAATTGGCGAAAAATACTTTATATAGATACAATATCATACGATATTACCAGAAAACTACCAAATAATATAAAACCAGCTTTCTACACGGACAATACAATCGAAAAACAATTGAAAAATAGTAA